>OX421496.1:16946843-17246843 GCA_949126835.1 Anisus vortex
ATGATGGTCATAGATCTGCGTGATGGTCATAGATCTGCGTGATGGTCATAGATCTGCGTGATGGTCATAGATCTGCGTGATAGTCATAGATCTGCGTGATGGTCATAGATCTGCGTGATGGTCATAGATCTGCGTGATGGTCATAGATCTGCGTGATGGTCATAGATCTGCGTGATGGTCATAGATCTGCGTGATGGTCATAGATCTGCGTGATGGTCATAGATCTGCGTGATGGTCATAGATCTGCGTGATGGTCATAGATCTGCGTGATGGTCATAGATCTGCGTGATGGTCATAGATCTGCGTGATGGTCATAGATCTGCGTGATGGTCATAGATCTGCACCTTTTCCAACCTTTAGGTGTTTGCTTTACGACCAAGTTAGCCTCTCTTTGTGTTGTCTTGTAATAAAAACGTGGCAGAACAAATCCACTGAAACACGGTGGTCAGTAAAAGATTAAAATACCGTATAATTATAGCTGTAAGGTTATTAGGTTATTAAGACCAAAAAGCATGCCTAGCATGCCTACTCTAATCCGCCAACGCCGGCTCAGATGGCTAGGACATGTATGTCGGATGGAGGATGGCCGAATACCCAAAGACATCCTTTACTCGGAACTGGCCAGAGGAAAGAGGACTGCGGGCCGGCCCCACCTCCGATATAAGGATGTCTGCAAGGGAGACATGAAAGCCCTTGCCATTGACACAAACAGCTGGGAGGAACTAGCCAAGGACAGGTCCAGCTGGAGACATGCGCTGGCCTCCGGGCTGGAAGCTGGAGAGAGAAACCTGCAACGGCTCGCTGATGAGAAGCGCACCAAAAGGAAGGGAAGAAGAGACCAGTCCATGACCAGTTCTGCCTTCCTGTGCCGGACGTGCAATAGGGACTGTCACTGCAAGGCCAGGGTGCACATTCCCCAAGGGCACAATAAACTCCGTCGTCTCTCGAGACAAATGGAAGCCAACAAAAAAAAAAAAAAAAAAAAAAAAAAAAAAAAAAATAAAAAAAAAAAAATAAAAGGTTATTAGGCCTACCTGTAATTTTTTAAACAGTGCACACCAGTTTCAGCATCATCGTTGTTTACTTCTTATTTCTATTTGATTAAATTCACTCCCGTCTATCTTCTTTCCTCTGGCTCAGATTTTCTCAGCCATGCGTAACTTGAAGCAATAACTTAACTCAGAAATAACTTTATTATATATTTAAAAAATCAACTTCTTTACGGTATAGGAGAGCAATAGAAGACTAATTCTGAACTGGTACAAGATTTTCCCCTGGCCTAAACTAATGAAAAACTAATATTTAATTATCCATAGTGAAACTTAAAATAAGATCCATAAAATATTCCCCCCCCCCCCCCCAAAAAAAAAAAAGGGACAAAAAATATTTTAAAAAAGTTTTATTCACAAAATCCTCGGTTTAATCATAATGGATGGAGGGGGGGGGATGATGTTTCGACGAGTTTGGGGAGGGAGTATGAGTCCCTGTTCCCCTTCCCGCCTTAGGGATCTATTTTGTACATCACAAGATGTATCTATCATCTCCAACATAGTATATAAAGAAAATATTTTGTCGTTTTGTTTATCGCGTCTACTCACATCTTTATTACGTTGAAAAATTTCAAGTCAGCAATATTGCTTCAAATATCTTTTTTTTATAAAGTTCCATAACCTAATTTTCCAGTACGGAACTACCGTCTCTTAGTTTCATAATTCTCTCCCCTTTCAAGGCCGCGATTCTTTCCCTCCCCCCCCCCCCCCCCCATTAGCTATTTCCTCCGTGTTCCGGAAAGTGTATATATTTTCAAAGAGTTCCCTCCCCCTTATACTCACCTATCCGCCCTATTTACTAATCCCTAATCTTCCTTGTTGTCTTTTCCGCCTTTTTTTTTTTAAGGGATGTTTTTTCCTCTTTGACTTCCTGGCATTAAATTGACCTGTCCGTTGTCTAAATAACTGACCACACGCCATCTGCCAATTTTTTCTTTCTTGATTTTTTTTGTGTTTTTTTGTCGTTTTGGTCATCGTTCTAGGACTATTTGTTCAACCACTTTGTTGAAAAAGATAAAGCCAAAATCGATAAATTCAAGAAAACACCTAACACATCTGTCTAGCACAGGGGTCGGCAAACTAAGGCACGCGACTTGGTACGCGGAGCGATTTTCAATGGCACGCGAAAGACCTCCATGAGGTGTTTTTTATTGATGTTAAGAAAACATTTTCTGGTTCTGAATGAGGAAAACAGCCGATGTTTCTGAATGACAGCGCGACACATTTCAGTGAGTAGAACGCATTCACAAGGACGAGGTCAAACAGCACTTGAACTGTTAGACCACTGGAATGGATTTGCACATATCTTGAGTGAAATTTCAAAATTTCAAAACATTTAACCATATGCACTTCCCTTTATAATGGTATATATTAAGATAAATAGTTGGGCTTTATCAGAAGTATATTTGAAGCATTCAAAGTGATGTTTTCTAAACAAAGACAAGACTTTCAAATTCATGGACTCATTTTTTCATACCACATCAAGCTTAACTTGCTTGATCCTACTTCAACCTTTTCATATGTAGATTTTTATTTTAAAGTGGATATTGTCAATTTAAATTAAATTTATAAAATTAAATTTAATGGACATCGTAATGTCCTAATTTGCAGGAAAGTCTGGATGAATGCTGATGAGGAAATTCCAACTGCCAGGCATTCGTTCTACATTCATCTTTTGGTTCAACTTACACGTGTGAACAGTATTTATTGCTCATGAAAGCTGTGTTAAGCATTCAAAGAAGTCAATTACACTTCACTACTCAGAAATGACTAAATATGTATCAGTCATTATAAAATAGCGAAGAGAATTCAAGGCAATGTGCTCGTTAATGGATACAGACTAATTACATTTACAAGAGTTTTTATGCTCATCTACTATAATTAAACATAAATATAAGTAATTCTTAAGCAAATTTTTGTTTTTATTAATTTAATAAATATAAGAGACTTCTTAATAGCATTTCGTAATGCAATTGTTGTACTTAGTAATGTTTAAAAGACAAAAATTCCTTAAGATTAAATGTACAAACAATTAATGCAGTATATGTTTATTAACAACTGTTTAGCGTTGATTAATTATATCGCATACATCTAATAATTGGGGGGGGGGCACGGTAGCCGAGCGGCAGCGCGTTCGATTGTGAAGCCGAAGGTCCCGGGTTCGAATCCTGTTGCAGGCTAGGATTTTTTCCCGGTTTTTGAACGCTTCACTACTATGGATTCATTCGATCCGACGGGTACTTTTACATCTAATAATGAAATCTTGAAAAGAATACCATAATGCTGTATTTAAATAAAGAAATAGGAATTAGTCATTCATATTCGTTTTATTACAAAAGATGTCTTTTATTTTAGATGTATTTTATTTTAACACCTTTTATTACAAAAGATAACTTGTTTGGCAAAAACTATGGAATCAAATTTATCAACTTTTTTTTTAAATTAAAGGGAGATAGTTATCCCGTTTTATTTGCGGCAATATTTCTAATATTATGTTGTTGTTTTTTTCTTTTTTATAAAAACTAGCTTTATAATGTAACTTTATAATTACAAATCTATAACAAGTAGTTGAAAAATATATAAATATTATATGAGAAAAAAAATTATATGCACATTTTATAAACATTACATTAACTACCCAGTTTGTTTGATGAGAATGTGTCAAGTCCTCTAAAGGATGGTATACGGCAGGCTGTATTTATGTAAAAATATAAAATTAAGAAAGTAACTGTTAAAGCAGAGAACAAACATATAATAAACTATATTAGCACTTGCTAGATCAGGGGTTGGGAACCTATGGCTCGCGAGCTAGATGTGGCTCTATTGATGGCTGCATCTGGCTCGCAGACAAATGTTCTTTTATACAAAAAATGCTTCATTAGACTCCTTTGATCTACATATTGCTTGCATGTAAGAATAAAATGGGCATTTCTATAACGCTTCTATCCATGCTATTAAATTAGCATGATCAGTGCGCTCTTCGTGTGATTTGCAGTGGCAGATGTATTAGCCAAAGAGAAAGGTCTTCAAGTTCTTTTTAAAAGTTTCTCTTGTCCCAGATTCTCTCAGTGTCTGAGATAGACTGCTCCATAAAGAAGCGCCACTGACTCAAATGAGCGCACCCCCAGATACTTCTTTCTGTGTCCATCCAAACTAGGAGTTTTGAGGAGTGACTGTCTTGAAGATCGCAGTTCCCTAGATGGTTCATGCCTTGAGATAAGCTCTCGAAGATAAGAAGGAACAATGCCCTTTATGCATCCGTATGTAATGGACATAATTTTGTGCTCTATTCGCTTCATCACCGGGAGCCAGTGGAGATCTCTTAGTGTTGGAGAGATATGATCTTGCCTCCTCACTCCAGAAACAATGCGCGCCGCGGTGTTCTGCACTCTCTTATTATCTCTGCAGCTGGTTCTGGGGCAAACCCCACAGGCAACTATTGCAGTAATCCAACCTTGACTGGATAAGAGAGACTGCTACGGTATTGGCCGTCCTTCTATTGAGTTGAGGTCGCAGCTGACCCAGGGCACGTAGTTGAGACGAACAAGCCTTAACCACAGCATTGATATGTGGAACCATTTATAATTTATTATCAATAAAAAGGCCAAGGTCTCTAACCGTGTTGGACAACGTTATCTCGGAAGCCCCAACCTTGATCGTAGTAATAGCCTTTTTCCGAAGACTGAGATCAGAACCACAGAAAATTGCCTCTGTTTTGTCATCATTTAATTTAAATCGGTTTGCAGCCAACCATGCCTTAACAGTTTGACAGCACTCCTCCACATTACCAACAGCAGCAGCGCAAGCAGACGAATCAGGGCGAAAACTCCTGTAAAGCACCGTGTCATCTGAAAAAAATTTACGAGATACACAATGTCTCTCGATAATTTTGCCAAGCTGACTTGTATACACGGAGAATAGGACAGGCCTTAAAACTGAACCCTGCGGTACCCCACAGATAAGGGGAGTTTCTTGTGAAGAGGCCAGATTGACACAAATAAGCTAAAGTCTACTGCAGCTCAGCAGTGGTAAAGAAGATAAACTCCGCTGACCTAAAACACAGAAAAATAGCAAACCTGCATTCATTATTATTAAAGGGAATTTTACTTGAATTTTTAGTTTTAAACTTAATGTATCACTCTCACAGAATTACTTTTTAAAATATGTGGTGTTCATGGCTCTCTCAGACAAAAAGGTTCCCGACCCCCGTGCCAGATCATTATCTTGATAATGTTTACAAAATATTTCCGTACATGTGGAAGTTTAGTAATAACATTTTGGATACATGTATACATGCAAATAAAAAGGATGATAATCATGAAAACGTTATTGTTTTAAATTAAAAATATAAAACGCACTAACGATTTTCTTATAGTAGATTTCCTTTGCTTATGGCCTTTGTCTTGCTACGGTGTTAAATTAATTATCTCATAAAAAATAATATAACAAGTATAATAGAGCAGGTTGACGTTTAGAATGTTGGCACGGTGAATGATTTAGAAATCCTAGTTTGGCACACCATTAGCAAAAGGTCGCCGACACCTGGATAAGCACACCTAGCTCATCTGTCTAGCACACCTAGCTAATCTGTCTAGCACACCTAACACATCTGTCTAGCACACCTAACACATCTGTCTAGCACACCTAACACATCTGTCTAGCACACCTAATACATCTGTGTAGCACACCTAACACATCTGTCTGGCACACCTAACACACCTGTCTAGCACACATAACACATCTGTCTAGCACACCTAACACATCTGTCTAGCACACCTAACACATCTGTCTAGCACACCTAACACATCTGTCTAGCACACCTGTCTAACACATCTGTCTAGCACACCTGTCTAACACATCTGTCTAGCACACCTGTCTAACACATCTGTCTAGCACACCTGTCTAGCACACCTAACACATCTGTCTAGCACACCTAACACATCTGTCTAGTACACCTGTCTAACACATCTGTCTAGCACACCTGTATAGCACACCTAACACACCTGTCTAGCACACCTAACACATCTGTCTAGCACACCTGTCTAACACATCTGTATAGCACACCTGTATAGCACACCTAACACATCTGTCTAGCACACCTAACACATCTGTCTAGCACACCTGTCTAACACATCTGTCTAGCACACCTGTATAGCACACCTAACACACCTGTCTAGCACACCTAACACATCTGTCTAGCACACCTGTCTAACACATCTGTCTAGCACACCTAACACATCTGTCTAGCACACCTGACACATCTGCCTAGCACACCTAACACATCTGTCTAGCACACCTGTCTAGCACACCTAACACATCTGTCTAGCACACCTAACACATCTGTCTAGCACACCTAACACATCTGTCTAGCACACCTGTCTAACACACCTGTCTAGCACACCTAACACATATGTCTAGCACACCTGACACATTTGTCTAGCACACCTAACACATCTGTCTAGCACACCTGTCTAACACACCTGTCTAGCACACCTAACACACCTGTCTATCACACCTGTCTAGCACACCTAACACATATGTCTAGCACATCTGATACATCTGTCTAGCACACCTAACACATCTATCTAGCACACCCGTCTAACACACCTGTCTAGCACACCTAACACATCTGATAGCACACCTGTCTATTCCCATCTGTCTGATTTCTTAACGTGTAAAAGATATGATGCTTTGGTTGACCAGTATAGAGTATATGCCTAAAATTTAAAACATGCACTTAATAAGGAATACATGGGTATTATTATAACATCTGTAATGTAATTTTGTCATGTAGTGTAAAGTAAAAGTAAAGTACACGTCAGAACAAATTGATCATAGGGCCGGTGAAGCAGCGTCCACCAGTTTTTGTGGTCAAGGCAAACTTAGGGATGTGTGGCCAGCACAATGCTCATCCCCCTTTTACTTTACCCCAGCTAATGTCAGGTACTGGTTAGACTCAGGGACACCCTCGAATCCCGGGAAAAAAAATCCTAGCCTTCATCAGGATTGAAAGTTTGAAACCCAGGACCTTAGGTACGCCAGCAGGTGGCGCTGCTTCACCGTGCCCCATTTTCAAATAAGGGCTCAGACTATATTCTCAGGACAGATTGTGTTAGGCTTTAAGTTGGTTTTGTCAAAATTGGCTCGTGGGGATCAAGAAAAGAAGGGGTCCACATAAGAAATTTTCCTTAGTTCATATTTAGTTTTGACTTTTGGCTTATTCGGTTTCCAATGCTGCCAACATAGCTGAATTACTTAAAAAATATTTTCAGAAAAATTAACAAAAGAAAAAGGGTTTTTTGTCTCCCTTGATTAAAACAATTTGTTTCCAGAGACGCCAAAGTGAAGATTTAAGTGACAGAAAATGTATAGCAATAATTTATGTTGTAATAAAACAAAACTAAAACTAATTCTAGTCTCCCTTTTCATAAATCTGTATGGATTTTATAAATTTAAAACAAAAAAAAAACAGACATTAATTATTTTCTTTAAATAACTTTCATTACATTTGTTTCTATTTAAAATGCTCTTCATAGGTAAAAACGAGTATTTAGACTTGTACTGCTGTTCAATCTTAACGACACTTTTATAAAGGTGAATGCTAAATTAAATGCTTAGTTAATCAAAGAAAGGGGAGCACTACAGACATTTTATCATGACCCGAATTTCAGTTTAACTCTTGGCCTATTTAGTGCAATACTGCAATTATAGCTGGTTCCGAAATTTTTAAAAAAGTTCTTACAAACATATTATTACCATTTCAAAAAATGTGTCTCATGTGTTTCATAATATTAGTTTCGGAAAACTGATAATATCTGAAAAATATTTAAGTGTTTAGAGCTCTGAAAGTAGACAACCCGCTCAAGTTTTTGCTCATGTTCATCGTGGATTTTTCTGATTCTAAGTTGGCAGGTGACACAATTAATAGCTAATCATTTCCGCTTTTAAAGGCGTGTATGTATTTTTTATAAATTTATTGTTATTGTTCAATTAAAAATAAAAACATTGAAAATAACCGTTTTTTTTTAATTTGACATTTAATCTATACATTTAATCTATACATTTAATCTATACATTTAATCTATACATTTAATCTATACATTTAATCTATACATTTAATCTATACATTTAATCTATACATTTAATCTATACATTTAATCTATACATTTAATCTATACATTTAATCTATACATTTAATCTATACATTAAATCTATACATTTAATCTATACATTTAATCTATACATTTAATCTATACATTTAATCTATACATTTAATCAATACATTAAATCTATACATTAAATCTATACATTTAATCTATACATTTAATCTATACATTTAATCTATACATTTAATCTATACATTTAATCTATACATTTAATCTATACATTTAATTTATACATTTAATCTATACATTTAATCTATACATTTAATCTATACATTTAATCTATACATTTAATCTATACATTTAATCTATACAATTAATCTATACAATTAATCTATACATTTAATCTATACATGTTCTCAATAAAAAGTAAAATACTGTACAAGAAAGATAGACAGACTAAAGGTCATAGAAGAATTGATCATCATCATCATCAATCCCTTCACCGTTGTGGTGGTTGGGGGGGGGGGGGGGAGCGAATGGACACCTCAGCAGTCAACTTTCTCCACTTTTGCCTATCTTATCAATAGTTGAGTCAACTGCAGCCCTGTCCGATATTTAACATTGACGAACCAGCGTCTCCGCTGACGGCCGCTCCGACGTTCATCTGCTACCATGCTCTGGATAGATGGATAGATATATAGGTAGATAGATGAGGATAGATTGATAAATGGATGGAGAGAGAGAGAGAGAGAGAGATAAAGATAAAGATAGATAGATAGATTGAGAGAGATAGTGAGATAGAGAGAGACAGATTGATAGAAAGATAGATAGATAGATAGATAGATAGATAGATAGATAGATAGATAGACAGATAGATAGATAGATAGATAGATAGATAGATAGATAGATAGATAGATAGATAGATAGATAGATAGATAGATAGATAGATAGATAGATAGATAGATAGATAGATAGATATATGACTCATTCGCCACATCATTAAAGAAACTAATGCGAGACCATCCCATTAATCTAGTTATGGAAAGAGAATGTAAAAGCTCCGTTCACCGACAGGCAATGAGAGATAGAACCATTAAACTTTCTCCTAAGTGAGTTCGTGCTTCCCGTAGATTCTATTTCAAACAGCCAAACTAACAATAACAATAATAACAATATTTATTTTGCCACATAGTACATAGGTACAATAAAGGCATAGTCAAAAACATAAGAAAATTATAGCATTTGTGAATAATAAATTGAACAATAATAGTAAAACCAATATTAGTAATAAAATGAAAGTAATAAAAAATTTATTAATTAAAGGTATCCTAAAAGAAAATTCAGGGGGGATAATTTAGTTTATAACACAATTTTTTGGGGGAAAAAACTAACAAAGAAAAAAAAACAAAAAAAAAAAACAAAAAAACAACAACTTAATTTACTAACATAGACATACAGGTAAATCACTTTCATTAGACCTGCACGGCATTAACATAGTGAGAACAAACATTTAAGAAATCATTCACAATTTTTCTTGCGGCTTAGTATATTACATTTCTTCTACGACTATCTCTCAATATCATAGTGACAAACCAGCAAGTTAAAATACTTAAACATTTCTAACCTTTTTCTCATTTTTTAAAAGCAGATACTAATATTTTTGAAAATATGCTTAGTTTTTTAAGTTCTTTTAGAGAGCTAGAATTAAGCAGTTCCGACATTTTTTCTACATTAGGTCTGTTATAGTAGTATTTTTTTAGATACATTTTTCGTTGGGCATTGAAGTGCACACATTGGAGCGCACCGGCGTGCCGGTATTTCAAAAGACCGCCACTACATTTCTTTTTTCTAAATACGACGAGAGAAAAACCAACAAGAGAAAAAAAAACACAAGTCATTGAAAATTGGATACAATGGGGTGCGATGGAAGGTGGGGGCGACAAGGGGGCGCGGGAGGAACTTGGGTAAAGTTACTAAGATTTCGTCGATCAATCGCGTTTTAATGCCCCGCTTCTCTCCCGTGGCACGTATTCAAGTTACACTTTGTTCAAAGGGTTGGCCAAACAATCAGTTTAAACCAAAACAACAAACAAAACAAAAACACAAGCAGAACTAAACAAAAACAAACAGGTGAAAAATGTAGTAATTTAGTTTGGAAAAAACACGTTGAAGAAAGTAAATTTGTGGAACTGTAAGTTGTATGTTTCATTTTATTGTATCCTTGAATTATGTCCAGCTTGCGTTATGTCCAGCTTGAGTTTTGTGCAGCTTTCGTTGTTTTCAGCTTAGATTGTGTCCCGCTTGCATTGTGTTCAGTTGTGTCCAGCTTTCATCGTGTGTCCAGCTTGCATTGTGTGTCCAGCTTGCATTGTGTGTTCAGCTTTCATTGTGTTCAGTTCTGTCCAACTTTTCATCGTGTTCAATTGTGTCCAGCTTGCATTGTGCTGAAATGTATCCTGCTTGCATTGTGTTCAGTTGTGTCCAGCTTGGATAGTGTCCAACTTACATTGTGCCCAGCTTGTGCCACGTCTAGTTGACACAATTTCTAGCCGACTTTGTGTTTTTTTGTACTTGTAGAGATATTAAACTACAAAAAAACTAGTTATCGTATTGTCCCAGTGAAACATTTTATTTTTTGGGGGAGATATAATAATTAAAGTACTTTGTCGAAGTATCGAATCAATTAGACAATTATTTTTGGAGACTATAGTGAATTATATTTAGAATATGAATCACTATTTTTTTTTTTTATTGTATGTGATCTATTGTTCATTAGTTCTAACACAAAATTATGTACATATCGTTTAAACCATAAGGTATTAAAGTGACTAGACTACGAGTTATTTTATGTATTTTTGTGTATTACTTTCAGTTTTACTTGAATATAGATAAATTTATTAACTTTTACTTCCTATATAAATTAGTTTTATGTTCTATCACTTCTTTTGTTTTATCTTAGTTGTTCTAACGTGTACCTTTATTACGTGTTCTTTTCTGGTTTTTGTGGATGGAGCCAGAAAATCAACGTGTTTATAGTTATCCCACAGTCACCGCACAATCTTCCCATTGTTATTTTATGAGATCTTCGTCAGCCTATAGGAATTAAGCTGATATCCCTACTTAGCCCATTTAAAACCATTTTTCTTTACTTCTTTCTTCACTTTATGTCTTCGGCCCAATGGATACTGAAGAATCCCCCCCTCCCAGTCTTGATCGTATTAACTTTCTCTCTCTCAAGTCAATGGCAATAGTCAATACTCCAATAGTCCACCCACGCAGGCTACGATTTGATGGACTTTTGGATTTAAGAGAAAAAACAACTATCACTTGGAGTAATAAAAAGTTGTAGAACTTTTTTTCATGTCTAGTAGTCTACATCTTTTTATATTTAGATTTCATTTACAAACTTGCCTTCAAAATGGAAGAAAATATACTGGCTACGTAAACATATTAGCCTCAATTATTTTCTGTACTCAGACGTTGTGAGTTCAACGGGGAGGAATTATTTAACAGCGAATGGTATTTTTCTTTACGAAATCATTTACAGTTCCCTACAAAGAAATTGTGCAATCATGACTTGGATAATGTTGCTTTCAGTACAATCGATTGAGCTCCAAAACAACCGCTGGACTTTGGCATTGCAAAATCTCGTTGATTCATCAAAGTATATTTGGGGGGAGGGGGGGATTTCCATCCCAGACGACCCCTGCGGACATAATTATTACTTCATTATTGAACAATATAATAACAAAACATTTTTCTATATCATTTGTCTAATATTGATCTATCTATCAGTATGTCTATCTATCTGTCGATCTATCTGTTTATATATCTATTTATTTATCATCTCCCTTAGGCCTTCTTTTCTTTCTCTCTCTCTCTCTCTCTTTCTTTTCACTCATAATTCTTTTGAAGAAAAGAAAACCTGCTCATTATTCTAATTCGACATTTCAAGCTGGTTTTACTGTTTTATTCCTTAGACAAGACTGACGTAAAACACTGAAATTTTTTGTAAGTCGCTAACCGAAATTCTCGATGACTTTTCCCACCTTTTGTGTATCCGATGGCGATCCGAATCGATGGCGTGTCCGCACCGGTAGGGTTCTGTTTAGTTGTGGTAAAAAAGGAGGTATATCTCTGCGAGGGGTCTAGGTCTCACGACTTTAGTTTCAGTGGCTGAAACAAAAGTAAAACAGTCATCAAGTTAGTTTTAACTAATCCAAATGTTTTGTTTGTACTAGTTTTTGAAAGAAGGAAATAATGAATGATTATACGGAATACAATACAAATAGCTGCATAGATGTCCTGCCAGTATGAATGTGGTTTTTCTGAACAGACCTGATCATGGTGGCGTGTCTTAGATAAGACAGTTTCCTGGTCTGGAAGGAAAGCCACAAACAAAGCAGTAAATTCTATTTCTGGAGAATTAAGAGTAACTCAACCTTAACCGCCTACAGGAACACCTGGGGGTCTAAGATCAGATCCCTGGACCGTCTGATTTGATTCATGAGTGTCAACTGACGACCAAGCTGTAGTGTGGGCGAACTATAAAGAAACACGCAGCACCCGTTGTGTTTCTACCGCTCATTGCAAAGAGCGATCATAATAAAGCACTGATAAGTCCTTCATATAAAAGAACAAAACTATCACAGTCCGACACATCTATGTCTGATTGATTCAGATCATAGCCAAGCTTAAGTTAGCTGAAGTTGAGTTCACCTCTGGCGTGTGTGGTATTTTTTTCTATCTTTCTTTCTCTGTCTCTCCCTCCTCTGCCAGTATTTTTCTTCCTCTCTCTATCTCTCTCCCTTTCCTTGACCCTCTTTGAATCTCATTCCCAATCCCATAGTACTGTAAGCCCTCAGGTGGCTGTAAGAAAACTTAGACACTGATCTGGGTATCAACGGATCAAGAGAGAGTCAGAAGGAGATAGAGGTAGGAGAGACAGAGAGAGAGACAGAGGGAGATAGGGGTAGGAGAGACAGAGAGAGAGAGAGAGGGCGATAGGGGTAGGAGAGACAGAGAGAGAGACAGAGGGAGATAGGGGTAGGAGAGACAGAGAGAGAGACAGAGGGAGATAGGGGTAGGAGAGACAGAGAGAGAGACAGAGAGAGACAGAGAGAGAGACAGAGAGAGAGACAGAGAGAGAGACAGAGAGAGAGACAGAGAGAGAGACAGAGAGAGAGACAGAGAGAGACAGAGAGAGAGACAGAGAGAGAGACAGAGGGAGATAGGGGTAGGAGAGACAGAGAGAGAGACAGAGGGAGATAGGGGTAGGAGAGACAGAGAGAGAGACAGAGAGAGAGACAGAGAGAGAGACAGAGAGAGAGAGAGACAGAGAGAGAGACAGAGGGAGATAGGGGTAGGAGAGACAGAGAGAGAGACAGAGGGAGATAGGGGTAGGAGAGACAGAGAGAGAGACAGAGGGAGATAGGGGTAGGAGAGACAGAGAGAGAGAGAGGGAGATAGGGGTAGGAGAGACAGAGAGAGAGACAGAGGGAGATAGGGGTAGGAGAGACAGAGAGAGAGACAGAGGGAGATAGGGGTAGGAGAGACAGAGAGAGAGACAGAGAGAGACAGAGAGAGAGACAGAGAGAGAGACAGAGAGAGAGACAGAGAGAGAGACAGAGAGAGAGACAGAGAGAGAGACAGAGAGAGAGACAGAGAGAGAGACAGAGAGAGAGACAGAGGGAGATATGGGTAGGAGAGACAGAGAGAGAGACAGAGGGAGATAGGGGTAGGAGAGACAGAGAGAGAGACAGAGAGAGAGACAGAGAGAGGGAGACAGAGAGAGACAGAGAGGGAGACAGAGGGAGATAGGGGTAGGAGAGACAGAGAGAGAGACAGAGGGAGATAGGGGTAGGAGAGACAGAGAGAGAGACAGAGGGAGATAGGGGTAGGAGAGACAGAGAGAGAGAGAGAGAGGGAGATAGGGGTAGGAGAGACAGAGAGAGACAGAGGGAGATAGGGGTAGGAGAGACAGAGAGAGAGACAGAGGGAGATAGGGGTAGGAGAGACAGAGAGAGAGACAGAGAGAGAGACAGAGAGAGGGAGACAGAGAGAGAGAGACAGAGAGAGAGACAGAGAGAGAGACAGAGGGAGATAGGGGTAGGAGAGACAGAGAGAGAGACAGAGGGAGATAGGGGTAGGAGAGACAGAGAGAGAGACAGAGGGAGATAGGGGTAGGAGAGACAGAGAGAGAGAGAGAGAGGGAGATAGGGGTAGGAGAGACAGAGAGAGAGACAGAGGGAGATAGGGGTAGGAGAGACAGAGAGAGAGACAGAGGGAGATAGGGTAGGAGAGACAGAGAGAGAGACAGAGGGAGATAGGGGTAGGAGAGACAGAGAGAGAGAGACAGAGGGAGATAGGGGTAGGAGAGACAGAGAGAGAGACAGAGGGAGATAGGGGTAGGAGAGACAGAGAGAGATAGAGAGGGAGATAGGGGTAGGAGAGACAGAGAGAGAGACATAGGGAGATAGGGGTAGGAGAGACAGAGAGAGAGGGAGATAGGGTAGGAGAGACAGAGAGAGACAGAGAGAGATAAGGGTAGGAGAGAGAGAGACAGAGAGAGGGGGAGGAGATACAGAGAGAGAGAGGGGGAGAAGATACAGAGAGAGAGAGAGAGAGGGGGGAGATACAGGGAGAGAGAGAGAGGGGGGGGATACAGAGAGAGAGAGAGGGGGGGGGAGGAGATACAGAAGTCTCCTTTAGTGCTGGGATTAGCAACTTATCAAAGGTGTGATTTTAAGTCCACTGTTAGTTCACTGAGTTCGACTTTAACAATAATCTGTAAATGTGATTAATAAATTATTTTGCAAAATATATAAACTATCTAGAATTACTTAATGTTATTTGATTTTTTGAAGGAAAAAAAAAACGCTCATAAAAAGAGATAGAAAAACTCTTTTCTGTCAAAAATCTTACATTTCTCAAGTTTAGGAGCAATGTCGTCTGCGAAATGTAACGAAAGATGAAAATATAAATAGGAATTATTCCCCTTGTCCTTTCTTTCAAGCGTAATAAAAAATCTTTAAATGTCATTCATTCGAATTTTAAATACTCGGAATATTTGTAGTTCGCATTTTTTCTGTGAAGATTTGCTTTTCTCTTACAACCAAAAAAAACAAAAAACAATTGTTTGTTTGTTTGTATCAAGAAATAAGAACAACTTAAAAGATTTAAAAAAAAACAATTTTTGTGTACATTGAAAAGTCTATTTTAAAAAACGTGATGTCACAATTTTATTATAATTTTATTGTTCTCCACAATCTCCCTCTCTCAATATCTCTCCTTAATCTCCTTTTCTCTCTCACTCTCTCCCACCTCGCTCTTTCTGTCTATTTTTTACCTTCGAGTATACTTTGCATGCCTCATTTCACCCTATTTCATTCTCTTAACTCCTCCACCAACTTTATTTTACCCCTCCCTCTCTCTTTCTTTTTCTTTCTCTCTCTCTCTTTCTCTCTCTCTCTCTCTCTCTCTCTCTTTCTCTCTCTCTATTTTCCCACTTTTTTGCCTTTGATCCATAACAGTGAGCCTTAAAGCTCATTAATATTCAACGGTCATAGTAAAGTTGTATCTCTATAAAGCTTGGTACTGAAAACTCCTATTATAGAAGACTTGTTAAATTGCACATTTTTCGGTATTGGTTCTTAGGTATCAGTACATGAAAAGTCAGGCATTGTTTGTTAGTAAGAAATACATCATAATTTTTAATATAAGAAGAAATGATTTGAAGTTTGGCACATTTGTTCTTTGTAAGTTTTTGCTTTATATCAAGGGAGACTGTACTAGTATATATATATATATTATATTATTTACGAGTTTCTAAGAAGTGTTAGGTTTTAACCTTGTCATTATTTTCTGACAAGTTTGATTTCACACCATTAGTATACGTATGCTGTGTATAATATATGTAATGAGAGAGAGACAGAGAGAGAGAGAGAGAGAGGAAGATAGAGAGATTAAGTGAGAGAAAAATAATATGAAGGTATAAAGAGAAGGAAGAGCGACGGGATAACGGCAGGGAGAGACAGAGAACTAGTGAAAAGGGAGAGAGAGAGAGAGAGAGAGAGAGAGAGAGAGAGAGAGTTAGGAAGGAGAGGGAAGGAATGGAGAAAAGAAGATGCAAAGTGATAAATAGATTGAATTCTTCTTCTTCTTTATCGTTCTCAATATTAATTGATGGAGGGGTTCAAACTACAAGGCCTTTAGCTATGGTGTATTGCACAGTGGTTTCCAGGTCTCTTTACCACACAGTTTGGTGTAGGTGGAGGTCATCTGCGGCCAGAACCTGTTGCGAGCGGTTTCATAAAGAGAGCAGGCCTGGAGCACATGTTCTGTCTTTTCAGTAGACATCCCATATGGGGCAATCTTCACTGGTGCCAATGCCTAGCCTTCGAATGAAAGATTGATAGATACACAACTGGTTCAATAGAGAAAGAAAGAGGGGGAGAGAGAGATAGAAGTACAAAGAAGGAAAAAGATGGAATATGTAAAAGGGGATAGAGGGAGGGGCGTAGATATAGATAATCATCAATTATCTTTTTATTTCTTAGCCTAGAGATTATGTCTGTGTTCTTAGTTGTATGTTAAATGCGCTCTGAGCTTACATTATGTTTGTTGGCAGCGCTATACAAACAATATTATTATTATAAAGATAATGGATAGAAAAATAATAAAATAGAAAAGAATAGAGAGAGACAAAAATAGTCGAAGAAAGAGGGTGAGAAAACGAAAGAGGCTAAAGGAAGAGAGAAAGAGAGAGAGAGAGAGATAAGAGAAAGAGAAGAAAAACAAAGAGAGAGTAATAAAAAGAGAGATAAAGAGAGAGAGTGTAAGATAGAGAGAGAGAAGATATAGTAAAGAGAGTCAGATAGAGAAAGGGGGAGAAAGAAGGAAAATCGGAAAAGAGAGAGAGAGAGAAAAACAGAGAGAAAGATGAATGAAAAGACTAAGAAGGACAAAAAATGAAAATGCCTCCACCTCGTAATATGCAGTCAAGGGGAGGTAAGTAGACACATATTAAATTTCACTAGTTTATTTGTTTCATTTATTGCCCATTACTGGACATTCAACCTTAAAAAAAAAAAGAAGAACAATCTTTTTTTTATCGGTCTAACTAAAATTCTTAAACAATGTAAATATAACATTTTCACATATATTCTGTCTTTTGTTAACTTCAAATCAACGCTGTTCATTGTAAATTGTAATCCAGTTCTTTGTCAATACGTGGAATAAAAAGTAAAGTGTCCGTCGGATTAATTCGATTACCACTTTCTTTGGCCACGGAATACTAGGAGATGTGTGGCCAGCACAATGCCCAGCCGCTTTTACTTTAACCCAAGCAATATCAGGTACCCATCTGACATCAGAGCTGGGTAGACTCAGGGACACCCACAAATCCTGGGAAAAAAATCCTAGCGTCCATCAGGATTCGAACCAAAGACATTCGGATCGCCAGTTTAGCGCGCTGCCATTCAAAATCTATGCGTACAAACAAATCAGTTAAACTGGATTTTCATTGGCCATGATTTGATTCGCTGATAAAGTTGTAACTCCAGTTAAAAGATGTTCTAAAAAAAAATACTCATATAAATAACATAATGACATTTTCACATAATATTCGACACCAAAAATGTGTTATTTTTTTATGCCTTATCTTTTCTCTTCAATATAGAACTAAGATGTGTCCATAGATCATAAGCTATAATAAACCTTACAATATTTTAAACTTATATTGAAAAGTATTATATAAATATAAATATATATATATATATATACATCTTATACATTTCAGACGCTCCTTCTATAAAGAAGATTATTGTGTCCTATGCACATCCGTGGTTTGACTCTAGTCCTGCATCTCTATTAGTGTTTTAAATTATGTTAATTTACTGGTTTTTCTTGTTTATTCAGGCAACCCATTCCATGCTCGGATGCCACTCAGGAAGAAAGAGTACTTGTATGGATTTGTTCTCAGATAAGGGATAATTAAAGTGTTTTTGTCCTTATGTTTATCTGAACGTTGCTACAAGTTATTATTGTGTTGTATTTCTAAATTAGAATTTAATGCCTTATGTATTATTACTTCTTTCCTCTTTGCCATTCGGTCCTCTCGTGTTTCTAGGTTTAGAATAAATATATAGCTTATATATATCGTGTGAGTGCATAATGATAAATAGAATCTTTATTGCATAATCGGTACAAAAAAATTGAAATAGAAATTTTGTTTAAATATTTGAATTTTTAATTTGACATTTAAATGTATTAACTTTTTTTGTGAAAACTCAAGATAAACGAAAGAAATCAATAATTGCTACTAAATTTAAATTTGACATTTATTTTTTTTTTTAGTTAAAATTGTAAAGACATAACGACATAATATCAAATCATGTTGTTTTTTTCTAGTTAGACATTTAAACATATTACACACTTATGATTATTAAAAAAACTTTTAAGTATGTATATTTTCAAAGATTTTTATGTAAAAAAAAAACAACATCAACATCAACAAACTAATTACAATTTTTTACAAATCAGCGCATGCTAGGCAAGTCTATCAATGTGAATTAGACGAAAAAAATCGTTAGCTATTAAATAAGATTTATTTTTTTATTCGAAGGGGAATAACTCAACACAAACATCTACTCCCTGCTTACTTTTACGTGCCATCTTTAAATTAGTATCTAGTCCACCGGAAAAGCAACAACTAGCTATACCTTATAATGTGTTTAAGGTTTTAAAATACTTACAACATTTTGTGAAGTTTTAGTTGAACCTTTATTTTTTTTTCTGCATTAGTAGGCCCCCTTTTCAGGACCTAGCACTGACAAAATTTTCTTATGACTTGGCAATGGTATAAGATGCAAATAGTCCTGAACTATTGACATCAATTAAACGTGCTAAGCCGGAAGTAATAATTTCGCTGAGGGGACACTATATACAACCATGTGTAACATACAAAGTAAATATTTACAATACACTATTTACAAAATATGCCATTACGTTTCACAACATATAATATACACATACGAATTATTCTGTAAATATAAAAAATTTGAAATTATCAGTAAAGTCCAAAATAGTTTATGTCAGTTTGATGCTATATTTTTACAGCCATTCCTTCTATACAGATGATTCTGGATCTAACCAATGACTGAACATCCACCTCAGTTCTGAAGTTCACTAACCTTGTTCTTTTACACAAGAGAGACACATTCTTGACTTGCAGTCCATATAGTTTATTTGGGACACAATAAAAACCTTCTGAAGTCTGCACACAACTCTTTCGTTCTCAAGCAATTCAGAACAGAGTCATTAGTTATTTAAAAACAGTTCTCAATGACTTTGGCCAAAAGCTGATAAATACTTGAAAGTATAGCATACAGTCTTTCAAAACTGCTGAGCTAGATAACTGCAAGTTGCAAACTCCTCACAGGCAGTGACTTTAAATTTAGACGCATCTATAACATATATATATACATTTAGTTATGTAGAGAAATACTATGAAATATTAATGTAACAACATTTTTCACATAAAGTTATGGTGGTAATTTATATATGTACAGATATACTTTAATACCAGCTTAGATCGAGGCCTTCCTAATATATCTTCAGTTATGTTGACAACTACAAAATACCAAATATAAAAATGACAATAAACTGCAATGAAACACACGTAGATAAATTGAACATTGAATTATGTACAATAGATTGGTTGGCAACATTTCAAAGTAGCTATAATGTTACAGTGTAACACACCATTGATTGCTTAAGGAGTTAATGAATGGAAACTAGTAATCATCATTATTATATACACACTGATATATAGATCGATAAACATAGAAAATATAGAATGAATCTTTTGTTACAAATTTGTGGTGAACTATCATTAATTGATTAACATTATAGATCAAAGTATAATTAGCATTTTACATATAAGGTTTATAAGGTACAATTTATCAGAATATAACATATAGATGTATTATACGATTTTAAAAAAAATGTAGGAAGCAAATCAAACAACATATTACATTCTGACATTATATTATAACAAAACAGCACGTTTATATGGACACTAAATTTATCTATTATAGCCTTTCATAATACATAAAAAGTAAACCTAAGGCTGCCCCCCAATTCATGCCTAATCAACTTCTTTCCAGTAAAGTGTACACAAATATATTCCTGTATGAGAATCTCATATAGTGTATAAGTGATGCTTGTCCATAAACAAGATGTCCTTCAAGTCAAACTATTCTCCTAGTCAGTGGACCATGTTTCAGAAACCTAACATGTCCGTCAACTTTTGTCATGGAAAATGTTCCCAAGATAATCTAACATATCGTCAACTTTGTCATGGAACATGTTCCCAAGATAATCTAACATATCGTCAACTTTGTCATGGAACATGGTCCCAAGATAATCTAACATAGAGTCAACTTTTGTCATGGAACATGTTCCCAAGATAATCTAACATATCGTCAACTTTGTCATGGAACATGTTCCCAAGATAATCTAACATATCGTCAACTTTTGTCATGGAACATGTTCCCAAGATAATCTAACATATAGTCAACTTTTGTCATGGAACATGTTCCCAAGATAATCTAACATATAGTCAACTTTTGTCATGGAACTTGTTCCCAAGATAATCTAACATATCGTCAACTTTGTAATGAAACATGTTCCCAAGATAATCTAACATATCGTCAACTTTTGTCATGGAACATGTTCCCAAGATAATCTAACATATCGTCAACTTTTGTCATGGAACATGTTCCCAAGATAATCTAACATATCGTCAACTTTGTCATGGAACATGTTCCCAAGATAATCTAACATATCGTCAACTTTTGTCATGGAAAATGTTCCCAAGATAATCTAACATATCGTCAACTTTTGTCATGGAACATGTTCCCAAGATAATCTAACATATCGTCAACTTTTGTCATGGAACATGTTCCCAAGATAATCTAACATATTGTCAACTTTGTCTTGACCTAAGCGATTGTTGACATTGTCATGTAACATGTCTAGAGTTGACCTAACCGGAAGTTGACATCGTCATGTAACATGTCTAGAGTTGACCTAACCGGAAGTTGACTTCGTCATGGAACATGTCTAGAGTTGAACTAACCGGAAGTTGACTTCGTCATGGAACATGTCTAGAGTTGACCTAACCGGAAGTTGACTTCGTCATGGAACATGTCTAGAGTTGACCTAACCGGAAGTTGACTTCGTCATGGAACATGTCTATAGATGACCTAAACGGTTGATGGCTTCGTCATATAACATGTCTAGAATTGACCTAACCGTTTGTTGACTCCGTCATGAACATGTCTATTTATGACTTAACCGATTGTAGGATTCGTCATGGAACATGTCTAGAGTTGACCTAACAGGTCGTCAACTTCGTCATGTAGCAGGATGGCCTGTGAACGCTGTGGTGGCCGTTGTTATTGTTGGCCAAGCGAGACATCTGCTTGGGGATGCAGTGGTGCAGACAGAACGTCCTCTTGAAGGTTGTCCAGAATTTTTCAGAAAACCAGCAGTACAGAATGAAGTTGCAGGAGACCTTCATCACCATGAGAGTTCTACTGACTGTAAGGAGGCTCTTCAAGGCAGCCGGGTCAATCAATGGGCTTTCTTCCGCCTCGTAGTTGTTGATCGCATTGATGAAGCTGTGAATACATTAGTACACGTGGTGAACATAGCCCAATGAAAACGGCAAGAATGGAAATTTTAAAACAATAGATACTACTTTTTTACAAACGTTTAACTGTTCGTATCAATAGTCAAATTCTATAGACGTATTTTTCTCTTCTTGTTGCTTTATAAAATCTGATATTGGCACACAACAATAATAATCTAAAAATACAAACAAAAGTTTTCTCCTACTTGTACACATTTTAAATTCCTTGAATACAACGTCAAAACCCTTCCCCATGAAGTCCTAAACATGTGCTTATTTTTCAACTACAGTTAAAGGACCCAGCATAACGATTGTTAATTAACACAGCGCACCATAAAAGGTAAAGTATAATAAGTAGTTAAGCCTGAGCACACTGACCTGCACACCATGTACGGAGCGTGTCCAATGAAGAAGGCGATGATAACACTGACCAGCATCATGGTGATCTTCAACTCTTCCTTGGTGACTATGGACTTGACATGGGTGTCTGCCCCCAGGTGATACTGCAGGTACTTGGACGACCGACGTATTTCAACGATCAGTCTCAGGTTCATGATCATTAGAGTTATCAAAGGGAGTATGGTCAGCATCAGACCTGGTGAACGTTAATAAGACATTCAATAAGCTATATTTTGTCAAATTACAACAATACATTCAATGTGGTCCTCCATATGGTCATCTATCTGCCTTTCTGTATGGTCATCTATCTGCCTTACTGTATGGTCATCTATCTGCCTTTCTGTATGGTCATCTATCTGCCTTTCTGTATGGTCATCTATCTGCCTTTCTGTATGGTCATCTATCTGGTTATATTTTGTTTCTTCTATTAGGTTTTCTATCTGATCATGTATTCGGTATTCTATCCGCTCGTCTATTTTGTTCTCTATTTAGCATTCTATTTGGTTTTCTATTTTTGGTATTCGTTTAAGTCTTCTATTTGGTCTTCTATCGCAGGGGTGGCAACCTAAGGCACGCGTGCCAAACTTGGCACGCTGAGCGATTTTCAATGGCACGCGAGAGACCTCCAAGAATTTTTCTATTGATGGAAAAAAACAACAGTTTCTGCTTTTGAATGAGGAAAATTAACTGTTGAAGCCGGTGTTTCTGAATGACATAGAGACATATTTCAGTGAGTTGAACTTGTATTTACAAGGGCCACTGGAATGGATTTGCACTGAAACTGGACATATAACTTGCCGTGAAATCAATTTCAAAACATTTTACTATATTAAGGCATATATTTCGATAGATAGTTAGGGCTTTTTCAGAAGTACATCGAAGTATTTAAAGCGGAGTTTTCTAACCAAAGGCAAGACTTTCAAAAACTTTTCAAAAATGAGCATCCAAAGGTGCCCATTTGCGGAAAACATCTAAAAGGAAGCTTTTTATCTAAGGAAAGTCATCTGCTATTCTCAACTGATAGGCATTTGCTCTTCTACTTTTAGCTTTTGGTTCAACTTACAGTTATAAAAAAAAAAGTCAGTAATATTTTTTATATTACAAAACATAACTTGTTTGGCATCACTATTGAATCAAGTGTGAAACGATTTTTTAATTAAAGTGAGATAATTAAAGCATTTTATTTGAGCTAATAATTTTAGTATGTTTTTTTATCTTTGATAAAAAAATTAACGGCTTACAAGTTATAACTTTGAAATGAACAAACTTTAAAAAGTATTTGAAAATTGTATAAATATTTTTGTGACTAAAGAATTTCTATATATATTTTAAAACATTACATTAACTACCCCGTTTGTCTGATTACTAGGTATTTATTTCGCTTAATGGTTATTTTCATCCCTGTTGCTGTTGTAATAAACACATTAAAGGACACCTCAGTAAACTGTAAACTGAGATCACAACATAATTAAGATTAGTGTTAGATCTTCATATTGAGTGCGAAAATAATGTTAAGACTTTAGACAATAATTACCATAATTGCGTAAGTTAAGTAGACTAATAAAATATTGCATTTGATATAGATGCAAATAAAAAGGATGATAATCACAAACACGTTAATTTTTTGGTAATTAGTTGGCCTATAAAAGTTTTTTTTTTTTAAAGTATAATTAACAGGTGGACTTTTAGGATGTCGGCATACAGAATGATTTAGAAATCCTAGTTTGGCACGCTGTTAGCAAAGGTTGCCGACCCCTGAAATCTATCTTATATTCTATTTGGTATTCTATTCAGTTTCAACTTAAATTTGTAAAGCAAAAGCTAAACTAAAAACTAGGCGGGGGGGGGGGGGGGGGGGGACACGGTTGATGCTTATTGGATGCTTCAAAAGACAAAAACATCTGAAGCCATGCCCCCTAAGCCCTAAACTATCAATTATTGTGCTAAACAACACTCGCCATCTTTTATTTTAGTAAGACTTCATTCGCTTCTATTCTACTATAGTTAAGCTTAAACTCTAAGCGTCTCCTACTGAACACATATTCAATTACGGTCAAATGGAGACGCCTTAATGAAGATCAGTGGTACAGCATTAAAAGATTTCCAGTATATGATCCCGTCTGCTCAGATTACACGTTTTGTTACGAGGCAGGGTTAAAAGTGTTGGCCAGAAACTTCTGACTTTTTCTTATTAGATTTATCAGTGTGACGTTGAGTCAGTGGCCTGGTTTTCTTCAAACAAGTCATTCTCTAGATCAACTTCATTGTTCTATATATAGAAAAACCATTGTCAAGTCAAGCTTGTTCACATGGCCGCCCTACTTTACTGTCAGTTGAATGGGAGTTATTTACGTATTTGGAAAATATTATTAGTCATGGAATTGTAACATAACGTATTTCCTGTTTTAGTTTACTATTTTATTGCAATGATATTTAAGGAATTGTTAAAGACTGTTTTCCTTTTTCTGTTTCATATGAAATACAGAATGTGAAAAACTTTACAAAGCCGTATTCATGTGAGTATTCAGATTTCGGCAACATTTTGATAATAGTGTGCCAAAGTAGGATTTCTAATTCGCTAAGTGTGCCAAAATCCTAAAAGTTATCCTCCTTTTTTCTTGTAGAAGAGACTTTAATTGCCTTTTGATGGGTCTTCCGCGTGCCATTGAATATCGCTCTGCGTGCTACGCCTGGCACGAGTGCCGTAGGTTGCTGACCCCTGAGCTAGACTACTACAATAATATTAACATCCATGGCTGAATTTATTAGATGAAGTCGAAATAGAGGATGGCAATAATCAAGCGATGTTGAAGATGATAAAACTAAAGGCGTTGCAAATAATTCAATGGTGGCGCAACTATGGCAAATGGCGCCTGTGGCAGGAGTCGAAATGGGCGCCTAGTTAAGACTGTTAGTGTACGCAGAAGCTAAGAAAGTGTCAGTTTGGCGCCTATCCAAACTATGGCTTATGTGGAGCCTCCCCTCCGAACCCTTCTCTAGATAAGCTACTGGGTAGATATCTGTATTCTAAAACGACCATCAAATTACACAGATACACAGAGTAGCTATCAAACCCCGAGCCTTTTTCTTAAACACTGTACCCGCCACTGGAACAAAATAGAACTGGTGTATATAATGTAATGACATTAAAAATTCAAATCTAGAAAAGACCCATTCAGAAAATGACAATTTAATAGATAAAATCATATTTCCTCAAAAGACTTTAATACTATTAGAAAAAACGCAGAAACAGTTGTAAGTCCATGTGAATGACCAACATCAAAGTCTCACTTAAAGACTTGTGTCTGGCATTTTGAGCTAAAGTCTCAAGTACGAAATCCAAGACTGGGTATCATCTGGAAGATATATTTGTGGAGAAAAAAACAACAAATAAATGAAAGAGAAAGACATAGGAGTAGTTTCTTATTGCTGTAGAGGGCATTATATACAACATCAGGGGACAGAGCAAGACAAATAGATCCGCCCCTGATCAGATATAAATTATGATGTTAGCTCCTGGGGCGGTAATATGAGTTTGGGATGCATTCACAATTGATGTCTTGGTATAACCTGAAATTTTAGTCGGTATTTTATTTTTAAATTTACAATAACAATTTGCGAATTTATTTAAATGCATCTGCAACCCACTGGATGCTTTGTTTAATATTGTAGCGATTTATTAGAAATTATTATGTATAAATACTGTCTATTTTGGGATTGTAAGTTGTTCCTTCTCAACGATTTAATAAAAACATAACTCACAAGCCCGGGCCTAGGGTTAAAAATGTGTGTGTGTGTGGGGGGGGGGGGGGTACACCGAGACCCTGATTGGGCCGCATACAGTAGGGTACATTCCCCGTAGGCACATGCACTGCACCCCCCCCCCATCCCTCTTGCAGGATTCCCCTTGGAACATAAACGAGGTATACCTGCATTGTCGCCCGGTAGCAATAATACCAGACTATATGCCTTGGCATCCAGACATCGGGTTTTAACGAGACGGGCTGTTGCGCACATTTCTTCCTCCCCACCGAGTATCGGTGGCTCTCGTCTGTGCATTGAAATCCCGAACGCGTAAGAGGGATGTTCCCCCCCCCCCCCCCCGAAAAAAAACGCGTTAACTTGCCGGTGTACTCTGAATTGGGAACGTATCCGTGTTATACACAATTCACTAAAAGTGACCCTCATCATCAACATTCAGTGAAGTTGTAATGTAATAATGTTCTTCGACGCCAGGCCTAGAGGGTTCAGAGTCCGATACTCAGATTCAATGGCAGATCGGGCATGTAGTTTTACCTAATAACCATCTTACCATATAATAATACGCTCAAAATATATGACCCATATTCCTTTCTCAGCTTAAAGATTTGAAATACACTTTTATAACAAAAGATAATCTCAGGGATTAGTCTGAGCATTCGGCTGTTTGTGAGTATATGTTGGCTGTGTTTGAAGCTGAGGATGAAGTATCTTACCTGTCACTATATACGTGTAGGCCTTGCTGTCATACATATAACTCCAGGTGACCATTTCCTTGTCCTCGACGTTCTTACTGTAGGAAATGTCCATGAACTTGGGTGAATTTAAGATGAAGCAGACTGCACTCAGGACAACAATGATGATCCTTGCCCTTTTCACCTGACGATACATTGGTAGATAAAACAGTAAGTTATTAGAAAGGTCGTCTCTGAATAAAGTAATGAATGTCGTATGGATTGAAAATGTTCGTCTCTCAATCAATGATAAAATTAATTTGTCAACTGTCGGAAATTACATTTTACAGCAGAGAACACCAGGAATTGAATCAAGTTAATTTGAGATTTGATTAAATTCTTAAATTGGCTGAATTTGACTTTTTTTTTTGCAAGTGCATTACCTCAACAATAAATAAGTGCTGAAAACTAAATCAAGCTAGTTACTTGATATACTAAATCAATTTCAATCTTTGTATAGAAATATTTTAAATATCTTTACTTTGCGCCCACTGTTTCAATTTTTTTCTCACCATAATTAAAAATTGTTTTAATATTGTTCAAGAATTATTTTTTTTTAATCTGTAGTTAACTTCTGAAATAAAATTGATTATTTAAAAAAATAATTATATTTTATTTTATGGATTCATTTTGTTGAATTTTTGTCCTACTTATTGTCATATATTTATGACTTTAATTATTGCATTATTTTTGTGTGTTGGGTTGTGCAAGACATAAGTTATTTCTCCACCTCGCTCTCACTCTCAGTTTTTCTCTCCCTCTCTAAACACTAAGCTCTAAGCCATTATTTAAGACAAAGGTTAAGTATAGTGTAGAGTGTAGAGTGTAGAACTTGTGTGAACTTACAGTACATAACATCATAGCTTTCATTGGTCTACAGATGGCGATATATCTCTCTACAGCCAGCATGACCGTAACCCCTACAGTTATATACTGAAAGGTATCCATGAAGATAACTGGAGGAGAGAGAGAAAAAACAACAACATAGAAATAAAAATGGTTTGGCATTAAGCAAGTATAATTTAAATAAACTATATAGAAATATATATATATAGGGGCGGATCTGGCTTCGGGTGTGTGGTTTAATTCTGGCCATTTTTCTCGAAACCTCTTATAAAACAAAATCTCTGGTCCAGTGGATGGTCCAAGACAAACATTGAATGCATCGGAAAGGAGTACTTCCAACCATGGGCGCCCGCAGAGGGGGGGGGGGGGGCAAGGGGGGGCAATTGCCCCCCCCCCCCCTGGAAAAGTGCCCCCCCCCTCGATTGATAGATTAAAAAAAAATTTGGACTAAAACAGACAATAAAATTAATAATGAAAACATTTATAATTAATTGTAACAACTGTGACTCCTTCAATTGTCATATTGATCTCATTATCTTTGGGGATTAATCAGGTATATCACATTGATAATTTTGATAGTGAAGCCTTGAGTTAGTTTGATTTTCGGAAAACGCGATAATACAAAAGTAGCCAAAATGTCATCGACTTGTTACCTTGCCGTATGCCTTACTAGTATTGCTAACATTACCAGCAACAACATGTACGGTGGAGCGATCGTTCAGCACAATCGTCGGCATTTTACGTCTCGAGAGACGATTCATTTCCCTTGCAGGCCCTCATGTGGCTAAAGAGGCCAATCCTGGACGTACAGGCACGGTCACACTTGCTGCAGTTGAATGTAGCGGAGTGGACCACATATTTCTCCACTGTCTTTTTCCTGGCGCGCTCCTCTCCAGCAAGCCTTAAACCTTCTTTTATTCCTGCCCTCCAAGTGGGCCTATCCTGCGCCATGATCACCCCACTGTTTGTGTCAATTTGGAGTTGTTTCATATCTCTTTTGCAGACATCCGCAAAGCTCAGTTTTGGACGTCCAGCAGGTCTCTGCCCCGAAGCGAACGTTCCATATAGAATGTCCTGTGGAAGTCGACCCTGTGGCATTCGGCGTACATGACCTAGCCAGCTGAGACGTCTGTTACTGAGAGTAATACGAATGTCTTGACACTCTGCTCTTCGTAGGACCTCTGCGTTTGAAACCCTGTCCTGCAATCTTATATCTAAAATGAGTCTGAGACACCTAAGGTAAAAGGTGTTCAGTTTTCTCTCCTCCCAGGAATATGTGCTCCATGTCTCACAGCCGTACAGCAGGGTAATCAGAACGCATGTTCGATAAACTGGTGACTTAGTGGAGCGTGTGAGCAGTGAGTTCAACCAGACTCGTTTTTTTTTGGTTAAATCTTGCCATAGTGCCCATGGCTTTAGCTATTCTACTATTAATCTCCCCATCTAGGAGAACACTGCTTGAGATTTTGGCTTTGAGCCTGTTAAGATTGAAGAGCTTTCCAGATCTGCTTGTGTGAAGGTAGACACCCTCGTTGCAGTCTCCATAAGCATAGTGCAGTAGACACGAAAAGAATATTCCAAATAAGGTGGGTGCAACTACGCAGTCTTGTTTAACACCACTGCGGACTTCAAAGGGCTCTGATTAAACTTCACCGTGCACCTGGTTTACTAAAAAAAAAACAGGCAATGAAAGAGAGCAGTTTTGGAGGGAATCCTATTTTTGCCAGGAGTTTGAGGAGTCCACTTCTGCTGAACATATCAAATGCTTTAGTGAGATCAACGAAAGCACTGTATAATGGCTTATTCATCTCGCGGAACCTTTCTTGTAGCAGTCGAATGGAGGAGATCATGTCTATAGTGGATAAGTCGCTTCTGAAACCGCACTGAGACTCTGGATAGACTCTAGATGACTACACTTGCAGCCTTGATAGTGCCTCTTGCAAAAATCTTACCAACTATGCTCAAGAGGGAGATTCCTCTGTCTTTTTGCAGTCGCTGCGGTCCCCTTTGTTCTTATATAATGTAACGAAATTTGCTAAATGGCTGTGTGACGCGTCTCGGTAAATATGGTGTGCGGCTGGCTGGTCCTATTGTTGGTTCACCGGACTGTCAACCCTGCTGACCATTCACTTTCGCCCTAACACATGTTAATATTACTGTTATTTTGATCTCAGTTTTTCCGAGATGTCCTTTAATACGTTTGAATTCTTTATAATTAATGTCCTATATATCGTTAAATGGTATAGATACGTAGTAATCATACAAACTGAGTAGTTATTGTAATGCTTAAAACTATACATATAAATTCTTTAGTCATATAATATTTATATAATTTTCAAATAATTTTTTACAGTTTGATCATTTTAAAGTTATAAATATAAGCCATTAATTATTTTTTATAAAAGAAAAAAATACAGAAATATTAGTTAAAATGAAACGAAATAATTATCTCCCTTTAATTAACAAATGTTTCTACGTTTGATTCAATAGTGATGCCGAACAAGTTCTGTTTTGTGATATAACAAATTTTACTGATTATTATTATTTCTTTATATACATTCAACATTGTGATATTCATAACAAGATTTAATTATTAGATGATTAAAATAATTTACGTTAAACAGTTGTAAATAAACATTTCCTGCATTAATTGTTTTGTCCATTTAAGGAGTTTATATTTAAAACATTAATAATTACAGAAACTACATGATATAGTGCTATTAAATAAGTCTCTTATATTTCTAAATTAATAATACAAATAAATTTGTTTTAGAATTATTAATAGGCCTATATATGTTTAATTAAAATTAGGTTGGGGGCGGTGAGCGGTAAGATTGTAAAAGGGTGCGGTGAGCCGAAAAAGGTTGAAAACCTATGGCTTAGGCTTAGATCTACAATGTCAGATGAACGTCTGTCAAGATTGTGCATGTTGTTAGTACACAGAGACAAAGTGAACAGCAACAAAAAAGAGTTTATGGACTAAATTGTAGATATGTTTGGTAGCGATAACAGACGACTCCAGTTCTTGTTTAAATAATACATTTTATTTTAAATTTACGTTGTAATATTGTTTGTTTAAAGTAAGTTTTTTTGTATGGTTTACGTCTATTATATACATATATTGTGCTAATAAAAAATGTGTTGCTACAGTATGCCCTTCATTACTACAGTGTACTACAATTACTTCAGTGTTCTGTCCGTTCGTTCACCATACAAATGCGCTCAGTAAATTAAAACTACATTAAAACATTACTAAAAATATTTTGCCCCCCCCCCCCTAGAAAATTTTCTGCGGGCGCCCCTGTTTCCAACATGTGATGACGGCATGCCATACATAATAGATTACGTCCCAGGGCTACTTCTAACAGAGTGCAAGCTCCATTGAGTCTTCCAGTATTGGAAGCCGTAGTGTCGAAGCACATGCCGATGACCACAGATTCTCACTTCCACGATTTGATATGTTCATAGACTGCATCAGCAGCTGCCCGTCCTGACCCGGATGCTAACTTGGGAACACCAAGAAGCTTTGTAGTGCCATCGACAAGTGATGAGAGCAGGACAGGTAATCGATCTACGTTGTTGGTAACCTCTCCGGTAACATCGGGCAATAGCTTACCATCCCAATGAACAATTGATTTTAAGAGAATATAGTCTTCTTTTATACGTGCTGCAGCTTGTTGACGACGAAGCTTGCGATGACGATGCATTGTGCTCTTGGAAAATACTGTGTCAGATGTCGGAACACCAGCTTCGTTGAATGCGGATGCAAGTATCATTGTAGATTTTCTAATGCTGGTGTTCTTTCTGTCCAGCACTGCAGCAACTTTTGGCGATATTATGCTTCGTCTGCGATGTCGTGTTGCAGAATTTGTTTTACTTGAGGATGCTGATTGGATGACAAATTCTTCATCAGGTTCTGCATCGTCACTGGAATCCCGACAAATGGATGTAGTCATTGAATGTGTGTCTGTGTCACTGTCAGAACCACCTACATCCAGTTGCTGTTCTATGTCTACTGCACCTGATATAGTTTCTTTTGGAAAACTCATAAGCCAGATGTTATTATTGCTCTCGTTATTTTAGATTTAGCAGCTGCCACAGCCATACCGTAAGAAAATAATATACATCACATTGATTTTATATTAGGTAATAATCACAGCTTAAGTAGTTTTATAGCACTAGACTATGCACACGTTTTGCACATTAGGTATTTTATATGTTTTCTCGCATTTATTACATTTTCTAATTAAGAATCACACAATTTCAACTCTAGTTAATGGTAGCAATGAGGTAAATATAAGTATATTTAAACTTCATTTTATTCATATATGGCATGCAAAAACTGCAAGTTATTTGAGCCACGATTCGTCTGGATTTTTATGTTGGCCTAATATTGGAATTTTAAAAGCTCTTGGGGGACCTCTAAATGTTGTTCAAATGAGCTACAACTTCACCAATTCACTCAGTGTACCCAAGAGACACATTTCAGGGGGTGAGACACCAAAGATTAAAAAAAATATATTTTTTTTAGCATTTCTGGGACCCCCCCCCCTTTATATATACAAGTAATATTAAATAGCTCAAGGTAACCCCAAATCACTTCAAATCGTTTAGAATTTAGTTACATCCAGACCAAAAGTAGCAGAAAGATAGTTAAATTTTGTATTAGAAAAATACTGTTTTAACAGGAATTTGTTTTCGTTGTGTTGTTTAAATTTAGTATCCCTTTCCAGCTATGTAGTACCACTGGCAAAAATTCCACAGCACTATGCCCAACCCAGGCCCGACGAGAGGAGGGTACAGTCGGTACGCCGTACCGGGGCCCATAAAGGTTTAGGGGGCCCATGAATATTAAAATTTAAAATTAAATTGGTAATTACGCAAGAAATAGCTTTTAAGTCTTCATTATTTGATCTCAGAATAGCTGAGATTTATGTTAACTTATTTATTTTAACCCAAATGTAAAAAACAAATTAACCATAAAGTGCAAATGAAGCGGAAGGGATACATCAAAATCATACAAACTGAGTAGTTATTGTAATGTTTTAAAATGTACATATACATTCTTTAGTCATAAAATATTTATGTAATTTTCAACTATCTTGTGTAATTTGATCATTTAGAGTTGTAGGCCTAAGCTCTTAATTTTTCTAAAAGGAAACAAAAAAGAAACATATTAGAAATATTAATGTGAAGAAAACGGGTTAATTATCTCCCTTCAATTAAATTCTCCAAATTTGATGCTAATAATACCAAACGACTTAATTGTTTTAATATAACTAGTGTACTTCTGAAAATGCTCAACTATCTTAATTTGCTTTAAATTAGGGAAAGAGTTGAATGTTTTGAAATTGATTTCACGGAAAGATATGTCCAGTTTCAATGCAAATTCATTCCAGTGACCCAGCACTTCAAGTGCTTTTGGACCCAGTCTTGTACATGGAAGTTTAACTCACAGAAACGCGTTGCCATGTCATTCAGAAACACCGGCTTCAACAGTCAGTTCTCCTCATTCAACAATGGATTTTTTTTTCATTAAAATACATCTTAATTGCTTTTAGACAAGAAACGAATCTTTAACTATACTCCGTATGACTTTCTCCTATACAATTGACTATCTTAACAATAGATTTAATCACAGATCGCAAGTCCCATGATGGGAGCTTTGCATACAAACATTCCTAAAACAGTTGCAACAGTGTGATTCTCATGTTGTTCTCCATGCAGCACCCACTAATTACGCTGACATACGTTGTTTTCACAATATTCTTGGAGGTCTCGACCCCTGGTGTACTTTAACATTTAGTTAAATATACAAAGAAGCCTCTGGTTGTAATATTATAGGGCCTAATTATTTTTAATAGCATTTAGGATATCTTACTTATTTTTTTCTCCTGAGACACTTACAAATATAGACCTATGAGTCCTATGAGCCTTACAAGTTTACAGTTCCCCCTGTTAGCTTAGTAGCCTAGGTCTACATACTCTATATCTGCATACTAGTACGACAATCAAAGCTAGTTAGTCGATCCTTTTACACTTTAATGATTTCCTGTGCGGTAACCAAGAGGGGAGATTGAAGGTATCATCATTTTAGACAAATATATTGAAAATTTAAAACACTTTTTTTTTTGTCATGTAACAAAATGTATTTTGGGAAGAGTTTGTATGTGTCAACTGTATTACCACAGCAGATCTAACATTACATTTGACTACACAACATACATTACTGGTGAATATTTACAACTGACAAAAGTAACACCAATAGTTAAATGACTAAACCTAGAAACACTAGAGGACATAAATTATCAATCAACAATGAGAGTAACTTTTTCCATTTCACACATCTTTGTAATATTATTTGCAAGATCAATTGGCTTACTGAAGCGGAGAAACTCTTTCAATAATTTAAACTAAGAACTATGATATGTACTTGATTAAAGTATTTTTGTAATAGACCTGTAAGGCTGTGATTGAAATGATTACACTCTAATGGTAAATGGTAACACTTATGACATTTTCACAAAATGGTCCACAGACTTTTTAAAAAAGATTTCTGATTTTTCAAACGAATGTAATAGACTACAAATAAATCAAATAGATATGACTAGTGTTAGATAAAAAAAAAGTGGGGCGGGGGTGGGGGCCCAGAAAAGATCTTGTACCGGCATCTTTTTTTTCTCTCGAGGGCCCTGGCCCAACCACTTTAACGTTTTTTCCAGATACACATAAGAGCTAGGTAAACTCAGAAACACCCTATAGAAAAGTAAAAGTGACTTGTCGGACCAAGTTGATCCATAAGGCCAGTGAAGCTCACGAGATTTTGTGGCCACAGTACACTAGGAAGTTGTGTGGCCAGCACAGTGCTCAGCCTCCATTACTTAAGCCTCTTTAGGGGCCTCTGCATTTTCACATTCGACATTATGACGAGAAAAAAAACATTTAGACACTCCTTTGGGGGCCCCCTCAAGTAGGGGCTGGGGGACTTTCGAATTTTGACCCGCCTCCCCCTCCCCTAGCTACGCCACTGCTATAGTTCCCTTCCCCGAATGTTTTTTTTTTAAATATGTAGTTGTGTTGAATTCGAACCAGAGACTTCTGAATTGCCATCTGAACTCGCTGCCACTGGACTACATTGTTATGTGTTATCGTCTAAACTCGGAGATAAAAAAGTAAAGTAAAACTTACTTGAATAAACTGAGTATATTGCACTGCTTCCTTCCAGGTAAAAGCGGCAATCGACCAGCTGATCAACCATGATCTTGGTGATGAGTAAGAGAAGGAACATGAGGTCAGCCACGGCCAGTGCGCAAAGGTAGCAGTTGGTGGAGGTGCACATGGTCTTCCTGCTCAGGACAATCATGGTCAGCACGATGCCCACGATGCCGCAAGCACAGATGATGGGCAGGAGAATGGTCTCCACAAACCCTTCCGGTCTCTGAAATTTATGCAGGGCTTGTGTTGTTAAAGTGTTGTTATAGCGTTACACCTAATGCTATAATTCAGAGGCTTTGATCATTTTATAAGTATAGATTCTTGTTAATCATTTATATGAACTTTTGTATAACGTTCTTTCTATGTTTGTGCAGGGCGCCCGACCCTGTCTTTTGAAGGCTGATTGACCCACTTTCAGTCATGCTATCAAACTGAAACCTTCCACATAGACGTGTTTCATTTGACAACACTTTCTCTCAAATTTGCAGCCACATCCTTCCGCATCGACCCACAAATATCAGTTTTCAACTCTTATTTTGCTACACTCTATGGTTTGCACTTTTTAAACCCTTATTTGACGCAGCTGTCTGATTAGCTTTTATTTTCAATTTTTTTTATAGATCTTTTGACATAGGTTTTTTGTGTATTTATTCCTTTGTGAGTATTTAATAGCAATCTTTAGAAGGCTAATTAATAACAGAAAATGGATATAAAAGTGATTCGTTAGGGGGTTGTCAAATTACAATACATAGTTAACCGTTCACAAACATGATTCCACTCAATAATTGTACTAAACAGAAAATACGGTAAACAAAACAGGCCTATATCTTAAACACAAGTAAGGTTTCAAGATGGTTATATCTCTTCTCTAGAATTGTAATTTCATGAATAATATGTGCCATTTGGAATCATACAAATTATTATAGTTATAAGACAAACAAATACTTTATCACACCCTTTGGAAACATCAGAGTCATCAATCAGACTCACACATTTTAAATATACAAATTATTAAATACTAGCACAATCAAATTATAATGTATAAATGGCCACATTTAATGAAATTAAATAAGTTTATGATGGCATTTTAGAATAAATCAGATCAAAACATAGGTGGCGCTATTAGAAGTAAAAGCTAACTAGTCTCTAATTTAGAGGATCTTGTTCCTTTCGTGCGTTTAGACATGATAGTTGGTGTCAAAACAAAAAAGACTTAAGCCGTACCTGAAACACATCACAGGAATTTCGGAACCATGCCTCTATGTTGAAATTTCCAGCTTTGGCACTGGTCAGTTCCGTCTGAAGGATGGAATCTACGGAGGTGTTTTGATTCTCTGACATCTTATTCGTGAGTCTCTGAGTATTTTAGCAGATTTTGTGTTCTATCTTGAACGTACTGTCGATTGGCTAGAAAAAAAATAATAGTAATAAGATTATAAACAATTTGCTGAAGACAAAACAAAATATTTAGAGACATGTTGTGTTTTAGAAAATGTCAGATTAATGGCAAATGTCAATTAATTGTGAGAGAACTTCTGAAGTATCTCTGATTTTTTAAAAAAAGCAGAAAGTCACATATGTTTTACGGGCTTGTAATAATCATTTTTGTTGGTTTTTTAAAAGACTAACTCGCTTGCTAAGATAATATCTGGGAATTACTCATTCCTTAGAGTCCTATTCTTTCCACTAAGAGAACAATCGAACTTGGGTCCATTTGACTCGTCTTATAAAAGACTTGTTAATGAGGTGCACAATAAATGTAGTCTATGCTTCACTGAGTCCTATCCAGCTAGAAAATATTCTTATTTCAGAAACATACTTCAAACACTGAGAAAATGACGCGAATATTGATATTTTTTTTACTCCCTTTCTTTTAACTCGTACTGTCTGTCTACCTGTCTGTCTGTCTTTGTTGCTAGCAAAACTTTGTATCGATTTTTCGACCTCTTCCCGCTGTCCAATTGAGCTGAATCTTGGGCAGCAGACTTGTCCAGACTAACAATGCATTCTATCAAATTTTCAGCACCATAGCCTTTGGAATAGTTACTAATACCTTCGACCAATTTGCGAATCGAAGAAAAAAAACATGGCTGCCTCTACACGAAGAGACGGAAGTAAATACAATTTTCGGATGTGTTCGTTTTTACGAAATAAATAGAATGAAAACGACACAATAGAGCTGAAACAAAGCTAGTTTTCTTTTTATGGTTTTTGCGGGCCAAATCTAGAACAAAAAAAAACGATGCGCACAATTTTAATGTGGAAATTCATAAGGTATGATATAACTTATATTTATTTTAATCTATCAAAATAAAAATTAAATATAAACTTAGTTTACAAAGAAAGGGATTATAATAAAAACTGTTTTTTATGGGTTGGTTTATTTTAAATTGACCTTTTCAGAGAGAAGACAATAATAACTGATTGATGATTGGAACTAAATAGATTCCCTTAGAAAATCAAAGGAATTATTTTAATATTCTATTGTCATAAGCTCGCGCCTAAAAAAAAATGTTTAACAATTCCTTGTATAGTAGGCAATGAAAATACCAAACAACCAACATGGCTGTAATACTGCTCTTGTTTAAACGAAACGTGATTTCACTGTTTCCATGGTGAATTCTGCAAAGGGGAACAACTTTACCCTTTTAAAAAGAAATTTAACCATGAAAGAACTATGAGTTAACCATGAATTACTAAATAATTCCTTGAAGCCGAAAACTTTGTGGTACAATGCTTGGTTAGCAAAAAACACAGACCTAATCCTTCCGGATACTTAATGAGGCGTTGAATACAATCGATACCCATTTTTAGTCTAATGATATTTCTTACTTTGGCATTAGTATGCCGTGACCACAGAAACTGGTGAAGACTACTTCACCGGCCCCATGATCAGTTTAGTCCGATGGGTACTTTACTTACAGTAATCTGGATGGATGTGCACATAATGCCAGATTTATTTCAACACATTTTCTGATACTCTGTTCATGCCACAGTAAACAAACATTTACAAATTATTTATAGTGTAACGGTTCTTGTAAAAAAAATTTGTTTTGAAAAGGAATTAAGCTTGTAACAATAACGCTATAAGAGGAATTAACCTAAAGATAGTTTAACTCTAAATCAATATTAAACAATTTAAAATGTAATTCAACTTATAATAATACCTTAGCTCTACCTACAATACCTAAAAATCAATATATTACTTATATGCTTGTTTTACTACAAAAGAAAATAAATAGACATCAAGAAAATTATGCACCAACGTTTGAATAAGTTTAGAAAAAAAAACGTCTACACAAATAACATTAAAAAAATAGACAATAATACCTACATGTTAAAGAAATATGAGAGAATATTGTAAGTCCCTTATTCCACACATATTAAATACACCATTTTATTGTATTTATTGTAAACTGTATTGTAGCATCAAATGTATATAGCCACACATTTTAAATTCACAGACAAGTTCACCTGTTGCTGTTTTGTTTTTTGTAATAATAATTTTCTCGTGAACGACTGAATGCTAAAGATTTTCTATGAGGCTACAGTCGAGTGCGTGATACGTTTGAGTATTTTATGCTGGTGCTAGTTTTGGTAGTTAATAAATACTATAAAATGGTATCATTAACAAAAGCCATCATCTTAGAAATAATTGGGTTAGCGGAACGTATAGAAACACTTCCTTGCTAGATGTTTATCAAAAAGTTCGTAATGAAAGAACTCGATGACGTAGGCCTATCTCACATGTTACGTGAAAGTTATTTTGCAATGAGCACACTGTGCTCGTCGTCTGGCACTGAAATCTAGAACAGTAGGTTATGCACGATTCATTCATTCTCTATTCTACTAGGGACAACCAACAGTCAAAATTTTCTCATCCTAAGTGTCATAGTCACTAGCTGGCACTTACGCACTGTACTAACTTCTGACAACACACACCACAGGCAAATCTAACAGAATGTGTTGTTTTTCTCATGATTAACATATTATACTCAAACTTAATTTCCATTTGATCTAATTTTGATAATTAAAGAATTCTTATTTTAAATTGATTCTCGTCTGGCGAAATTACCTTATTCTAACCTTCACGGAGAAAAGAAAAGAGCTTGAAAAACACACACATTTATAACACACGCATTTATAACACACACGCATTAATAACACACATTTAGATACACATTTAGAAAACGTGAATTTTAAACACACGCATTTAGAACAAATACTTTTAAAAAGCACGCACTAAACACGCACACATGTAGAAAACACGAATTTTAAACACATACATCCAGAACACACACATTCAGAACACACGCATTTAGAAAACGCGTATTTAGAACGCACACAACATAATTATTCTAAACGAACGACTGTACATCTACTTTTTTTTTATATATATATTTATTTTCAAATCTACTATATCTGGATGGTGTGAGCTGGATTGCCAGTGTCAAAGGTCATAACCTATATGACCTAAATGTTATTAACCCTTGACCTTTAAAAACTCACAACAACAAAACAAGGCTACAGTGCCGTTTCTCACTGACAATAGTTTTTCCCATCGCTGATAACTTGTATCGTATTTTTTACTTTTCCAAACAAATGTATTTTCCTCTATTTAGTTTGCCTACGTAGTTTGTTATCATTATAAGTGGGAAAAGGTGGCCATTTATATAGCGCTTCCCTCCATGCCATCACACGTGTTCGTGTTATTTGAAATACTTTTTGGTGGAACTAAGGAAAGAAGAGATATGCCATGTATTGAAAACGCAGGTGAATAGCTGCAACTGGTACAAATAAAAAAAAAACTATTAAAAAATCAAAAGTTTTAACAGATCTTTTCGAACCCCGTTTTTATTTCAACTATTTTAGGCTATGTTTAAATAACAGCACAAATATAGAATACGTAGGGGTGGGTGTGGACCACTGATCTATAAATAGAATGGATAGGGCCTCCATATTAAATGTATGTCCAAAGTGAGGCTGGAATTGATTACACAATTCACATATCAATATAAGCGAGTCATAATAACAAACCACATATAATTAGAGCAAGTCCATACGACAAAAAGGAATTATAAGTCACTAGAAATATATTTACAGGTCATTGTTTACGAAATATAATTTTATTAGATAAGTGAAAGTCACGTGAAATCCTTATTCATTTATTTGGCTTCAAGGAAATAGTTTCCGGGCCCAATCAATTCTTTTTATAGATCAGTGGTGGAGACGAATATTCTGTTTTTATAAAAGGTTGGACATTATTCAATCTTATTTGTTTTAAATTCAAATAGATCAATACAATATATTAAAAGTCACGCGTTGTAATTAATGTCTTTTTTTTAAAGATGAGCAAACTCCTGTTTTACAAATTGTCTTTTAAATTTAATTGATTTTTTTTTCTCTTGATTTGGGGAAAACCATCCACGTGAGGGCTGATAGGAAAATTGAAGAAAATGCAATTCGAAGCGTTATAATCTGTTCTGTTATACAAAACTAGAAGGAAAAGAGAAATAATAAGTTTTGAATGATTTGTGATTTATTACCTTAAAATATGTAGGTTTGAGAATTTAAAGAAAAGAATGTTATTAAAAAAGCAAGACGCAAAGCAATAATTTCCCGAGATAAAATTTTACTCTAATTAAGAGGGATAATTCCGTGGCATAACTTCGGAAAGACTCTGTTGACTTCTGCTATAAACATCTCCGGAAAATATCCGACAATAGAAATTCCGATAAGGCGAAGGTTAATAGCTCTTCTCTATCATTTCGTCACGTGATTGTGTTGTTTACAGCTCTGGCCAATTGGAGAAGTGGGGCGTTATTTAATATTCCTTGACAAGATCAAGTTTATCAGACAGGCCGGGGCGTTTTTGTCTTTGTTCTTTGTCGCTGCGTATTGTCAGAACTGGATCATGTTAATATACATTAGCTGAGTCGTATTCACGTCAGATTCTGTTTTAGAGAAAGGGCGTTATTCTTGGCCTTCATCCATGCTATCCAAGCGTTTAGATATTTTTATTGCCTGCCAATTCTACTACAATTCTATAACATTTAGACTCTACTAGAATAGTGGTGTTTCCTTTACATTTATAAGCTTATGTATAGGTTCACCTCAAAGCGAGGGGACGTCCCCTGTTCAGTAGCGTAGCCAGGGGTAGGCTGGGGGAGCGGCCGCACCCCCTACGACCATTTTCGAAAAAAAAATGCATTTTCGGAGAAAAAAATATTTAATTAATAATTTTTACAAGCCACGAAGCACAATTTATGCTGTTTCTAATTTTTTTCTTTAAATTGAATTTTAACAATTTAATGTATTACAATCATTTTGAATCATTCAGCATGCCAATAGCGTGAAAGTCAAACTGATCAACTATTAACTATATTATCTTTATAAGCCATTCCTTTTAGTGCCGTAGCAAGACAAAGACCAAAAGAAAAATATCGTAATAGATTTAATCATTAAAGCGTTTGATAATTACAAAAAAATTAACCTGTTTGTTATTATCAGCTTTTTTTAAAATCCATTCATAGCTAATACACAATTTCATTTCTCAACTTACACATTAATAGTTATCAACATTTGAATTTAGTTGTAATGAATATTCTAGTATAATAGATATAAAGTCTTTAGTGTTTGATCTCTCAGAATAACTGAGATTAACATAATATTTTAACCCTTTTTTTTTTTTTTTTTTTTTTTTTTTAACCATGTGTCCTTTAAGTTTAACTAAACAAATATTTTTATAAAGTATCATAAAACTTTGTGGACTTTGCTGTAGCACCGGGCAAATAATTTGAAAGTATTGCATGAGGAAGAGATGCCTAATAATTGTACAAACTGGGTAGTTATTTTAATGTTTAAAATATGTACATATACATACTTTAGTCATAAAATATGTATTTAATTTTCAACTATCTTGTGTAATTTGTTCATTTTGTAGTTATAGATTGTAAGCCATTAATTTTTTTAAAAGGAAACATAAAAAAAAAACATATTAGAAATATTAATGTAAAGAAAACGGGCTAATTATCTCCCTACAATTAAATTCTCCAAATTTGATGCTAGTGATACCAAACGAGTTAATTGTTTTAATATAGCTAGTGTACTTCTGAAAGTGCTCATCTATCTTAATTTGCCTTAAATTAGGGAAAGAGTTAAATGTTTTGAAATTGATTTCACGGAAAGATATGCCCAATTTTAATGCAAATCCATTCGAGTGGTCTAACACTTCAAGTTCTTTTGGACCCAGTCTTATAAATTTAAGTTTAACTCACTGAAACGTGTCGATAAGTCATACAGAAACATTGGCTTCAACCGTCAGTTCTTCTCATTTAATAACGGAATTTTCTTTTCCATTTAGATACATCTTGATTGCTTCCAGACAAGAAAAGAATCTTTCCAAGACTTTACCTATACTCCGTATCCATTTCGTCTAGAATAGACTTGATAAAGTATACAAATGACTATCTTAACAATAGATTCAATCACAGATTGCAAGTCCAATGATGAGAGCATTGCATACAAAGATTCCTGAACTAAAACAGTCGACGTCCAGTGTGGTTCCCAGTTCCCATGTAGTTCGCCATACAGCACCAACTAATTATGCTGTTTTCAGTTGCATTAAACAATATTCTTGGAGGTATTTCGCGTGCCACTGAAAATCGTTCTGCGTGCCAAGTCTGGAACGCGTGCGTTAGGTTGCCGAACCCTGCTATAGAGAATTCGCATTGATTCTATAAATACTTTTCAATACTACATGTTCATCCCGATAATGAGCAGAAGATGCAATTAATTTTGCAGAAATGCCCATCACTATTAGCTGTTAGAAAAAGAATCGTGAATGGATAAATAAAAACTGCACTATTATAGAGTGTGTGTATCCTGAGGTACAGGGTTTTCTTATAACACTTGATACGTACGAACAAATTCTTAGTTATTCTATGAATCTGGAAAAAATGCTAAAAGTGGGGCCTTTTTCCTAAAATTTCGCCCCCCCCCCCCCTAGCGTCAAAACCTGGCTACGCCACTGCCCCTGTTGCGCATCCGAGGATCATTGCACGGGCTAAAACCCACCGAAACTCGATGAAGAGGAAGGAAAAGGCGCAACAATACCCGTCTCAATATTATCTCAATACCGGTGTATGGATGACCTCAGGCCTGTAGACTGGAATTTGTATCATATAATAATATTTATGGACGTGGGGCACGGTGGCCGTGCGGCAGCGCGTTCGGCTTGCGTGCCGAAAGCCCAGGGTTCGAATCCTGGTGCAGGCTAGGAATTTTTTTCCCCGTGAGTGGCGGGTGTCACCCAGCTCTGATGGCTACCTGACCTTAGTTGGGGTCAAGTGCGCATAGTGCTGGCCACACAATCACAGAAACTGGTGAACGCTGCTTCAATTCGGTCCGACGGGCACTTTACTTGACTTATTTATTATTTGACTACCGGTCAAAAGTGCAGGTATACGAGGTTAGGGCCGCCTCTTTAATAATCTGGTTGAATTTGAAAAATTGAAGTGTTGTGCCTGTGGGTTACCTAGTGGTCGGCGTGCCCCCAACGGTAAGGGGAATGGGGCAAAGATGACTTGACCCACTACGAGATACCCAACATGCGGCATGCCTCGGACAGGTCTCACGTTACGCCCTGGACCTTAGAGCCGGAAAGGCTCGTCCGGTATAAAAAGACTTTGAAAAAGTCAGTCACAGAATGCTTGTGTAACTTGTATAGCGGAAACTAGTGACTGATGATTTTTAATTATTTTTATAGTATCGTGTGTCAACACCTTAGTACAGGGGTCTCTAAACTTTTCAGCCCGAGGGCCGCATTAACTATCCAACAGCAGTTCGGGGGCCGCCTACACACTCGAGGTCCGAATAAAATGTAATCAAAACATGGATGTTGTTTTTAATTATTTATTTAAATTATTTTATTCAGTTAATATTTAATAATAAAATGTTACACTACACATTAACACTGTATTAGTGGAAATGTAGATAAATTGTTTCCTAGATGCCAAAGAAGCAGACATCAACAGTGACCTGAGATTATCATCGGACAAGTTTGCTCTCAAATTGTTCCTCACGTAGGTATGTTGTTCCAAAAATTAAAAGGTACATTGATGCAAAAGTTTTGACATTAGGATGTTGACATTGGGCAAAAACTGGTAAAAAAAACACCAGTACTTCTTTAAACTTGTCCCTAAGGAGATCATTTGCTTGCAACTCAATGACCTCCAACTGCAATTTATCTGGGCAACTGGACACATCTGTTTTAAATGGGTTTTGAAACAGTCTCACTTCTTCTGCCTTTGAATCCTATTAAAAAAATTGCTCCTGATCTCGCATGCAAAAATTGACGTGGGGAACTCATCTGTTGCTTCAGCCATGAATACCTTACACTGCTGAAAGTGCGTCAAGTTGTTGGCCTGTACATGTTCCGAAAACAATACAAGTTGGGATCTAAAGGTCCTTAGATAGATGTGTAGTTTCAGGATCAGAAAATGTAAATTACTAGTAAACACTAATTTCCATACCCACTCTTCATCAGACATTAATGGCTGTGGCTTGCCATTACTTCACATGATTCCTTTCTTAAACTTAAATCCTCTACTCTGAACTTAGCCATCTAAGTGTTGTGTAATATGGTGAAGCTTGCAATTATGTGTCTGTATCTTTCAACATGTCTCTGAACTGTCTATGGTTGAGTACGTGTGACCTAATTAAGATCACCATCTTCACCACATGAATCAGTCAGGCAACTGAGGTTAGTCCAGTCCAAGTTATAATCAGCAAATGTTATTGAATAAGCTTATATCATGTCCAGTAACAGTGGCATACTCCTCCACTAGATGGCGTTATATCATCTCATTGAATGTGGACGGAAGTTGAAAAAGTAAGCAGCTAATAAGGTTTTTACTTTTTACAATGTAGTTATTCGTTGCAAAACATAACGCACTACTGCGCGCCTCTATTTTAATTCGGTAAAAACATAACGTCCACGTAGGCGCCGTCTAGATACATTTTTCGTAATTTTTTTTCGTAGCTGAAAGGTGTCCGCGGGCCGCATGAGATGGCTTTGCGGACCGCAGTTTGGAGACCCCTGCCTTAGTATATACAATATCGCTTGCAATGCTGTGATCAATGAGTTTTTTTTTTGTTTGCACAAAAACATTAACATGTAGTTTAATTTGTAAAAGTTATAAGCTGTTGTTTTTTAACATATAAGTATATACATTTTTTATTTACAAAGGCACTACACGTAGTTATAATTTTTTTAAAGTCAAGACACAACAAAAATTCTATGCCTACGAGTGTGACGTTTTGTGGAATTTTACCATCTGACCTTCCATTGTATGTAGGTCGCACATTGTGAGTCCCGTATGAATAGTTTAAGCTGCAAGCATGTTGCACAATCGATAAACTCTACTTTAAAAATATATACTATTAAACGTATTTTATGTACAGAAACGTAAGTATATTTTTTTTTCATACAATCAATCGCCATATTGTAGGACTACACAAAGATATCTAGATAAATTCAACATGCAAGTACCAATGCATGTACATTCACGTTCATCCGTAATGGCTTCTGGGCATGCAATTGGTAGACTAAATCGGGAAAACCCAATCAATTTAACAGCATTCAAGATCCTTACTAAACTGCAGGAGCGTCTGTAACAAATAACTTAAATACACTGTTACAACATTTAATAGAATTAAAGTAATGACTTCTTTCTCTTCAAACGGAAAACTCTCACGAACTGCGAGGCTGGAAAAAAAAGCCAAACAATAACAAAACAACAACAGAATAACAATGCCAAAAAATCATTCAAAAGATTATAGAAATTACATTATATACAAGACATAGAGACTCGGCTACTCCAGGGTTATCTATTTTTTGACATGGGAGCCGGCAGTTTAGATGATCTATTCCACTATCACATGCATCAACAACACCGTACAAAGTGTACTATTCTATTGGTTATTGTCTATAACTTACCAGTTGCCAAGTTGTAAAAGTCTATTAAAGCGTCGACCTTCCAAGGGAGCTAAGCCAACTGAATACCAGATTTCCGGTTAAAACGACCAGATACCCTCCCCTTGGGTACCCCAGAGAGAAGTCGGGACCATTAAAATAACTCTCCACGCCCTCTGTTCGGTACAGTGGTCAACTGGCTATTTCAGTGCACTGGTCTGCCTGCGGAAACTCTGCCGTCAGTGATAGATGGACATGATCGTTCAAGAACAATCTGTAATTTCCGGAGTGACGCACAGCAAATCGGATTTCTTGGCCAGGCTGGTTATAGCAGTCTCTATTTACTTTACACTATTCGTCATTTTGGCACCCTTCATATTTGTACATAGTGTTACTGTGTGGCAATGGTTGTGTTACTGTGTGGGCAAGTTTATGTTACTTTGTTGACATTTTTGTGCTACGGTGTAGCCATATTTGTGTTTTGCCGTGTGGCTATGTTTGGCTATGTTAGTTTTGCTTTGTTGGCATCGCTGTGTTATTGTGTAACAGTATGTTTTACTGGATAATACGTGTATACATTAGAGATAGAGAGAGTGATATTACTAGATAAAAAAAGATATTTTATGAAAATGTAATGTGTTATAAGTTGTTTGTGTTGCATCTGAAGTTGTTGTAATTGCGTGTGTACTTTGATGCTTTCAATTTTTGTACATACAGTGTAGGTACTTGTGTTCATACGATACTGTCAGTTTACTTGTGTACATACGATAGTTTTAGCTTTTAGCTTACTTGTGCGCATACGATACTTTCTACTTTTGTACATACGATACTTTCATTGTACTTGTGTACATACGATACTTTCAGTGCACGTTTGTACATACGATACTTTTAGTGTACTTTTGTACATACGATACTTTCAGTGCACTTTTGAGCATACGACACTTTAAACGTTTGTACATACGATACTTTTAGTGTACTTTTGTACATACGATACTTTCAGTGTACTTTTGAGCATACGACACTTTAAACGTTTGTACATACGATACTTTCAGTGTATTTCTGTACATACGATACTTTCAGTGTATTTGTGTACATACGATATTTTCAGTGCACGTTTGTACATACGATACTTTCAGTGTACTTTTGAGCATACGATACTTTCAACTTTTTTACAGACGATACTTTCAGTGTACTTTTGTACATACGATACTTTCAGTATACTTTTGTACATACGATATATTCAGTGTACTTTTGTAGATACGATTCTTTCAGGGTATTTGTGTACATACGATACTTTCAGTGTACTTTTGGACATACGATACTTTCAGTATAAATTTGTACATACGATATTTTCAGTGTACCTTTGAGCATACGATACTTTCAACTTTTGTACATACGATACTTTCAGTGTACTTCTATACATACGATACTTTCAGTGAAGAAGGGCGTTAATGGTGTTGACGCCCGTGAACGTCGGTAATAAATGTGGGCAGAAGATACGTGGGCCCCATGTCCGAGGCTAATTATCGGTATCGTGTCCAGCCCGTGCCGTGTAATTGGTCAGTGGCTGAGACAAGAAACCAGATTCAATTACCAGCCTTCCCTTACAACTCCACGGCGCCCTAGCATCACCAACCCCACTCTCCTCGCCCCGACACCGCGGTCCATTCCTGATCGATGGAGTCAGGGTTGAAAGACAATTAGGTACCACAGAAAGGGACAATTAGCATGAACAGAACTTGTGCTGGGCTTTGATACATTTTGCTTGGCAGACTTGAGAATACACTCATTGAAAGTCGTGACGGAAAATCTATGCAAGATTGTTGTTTGTGGTTTGTTTTTATCTAGTGTTGTTGTTGTTGTTTTTTTTGTTTCCTATTAAAACTTATGTTTTTGTTATATGTTATATCAACTGTTTATTATGTAATATAAACTCGCTTTACCATTACATTCACCGCCTATATATTAGCTAAATTACCAAATTATCTAGCCTTAGCGGGGGGGGGGGGGGGGGGCAACAATTAAGCATACAGTGAAGAACAATAGGCACATACATCTGATATATATATTTGATATATTAATGAAGTAATTTAAAAAATCTAACAGAACATTAGGCTTCATAAAAAGAAACTTTTACAAATGTAATAAGAATATAAAAATAAAATGTTATCTCAAATTAGTTAGAGAAATACTAGAATATGCATCTTCTGTACTAAAGAAAACATTTAAAAAATTAGAACAAATTCAGAAAAGAGCTGCAAGCTTCATTACGAGCGAACATTCACAACTGACAAGAGTTACACCAATAGTTAAATTACTAAACACAAGAGGACAGAAGGGCAAAGCGTAAAGTAGTAATAATACATAAGGCATTAAATTCGAATTTAGAAATACAACACAGAAAACAATCGGTTACAATGCTCAGAAAAACATATGGACATAAACACTTTCCTTAACCCTTAGTCCAGAACAGATACATATAAGTACTCTTTCTTCCCAAGTGGCACCCGGGCATGGAATGGGTTGCCTCAACAAACCAGGAAAACCAGTAACTTAACATAATTTAAAACACTAATAGAAATGAATGACTAGACTCGAACCACTGATGAGCGTAGGACGCAATAATCTTCTTATAGAAGGAGCGTCTGTGGTGTATAATATAATATAATATATACATATAATATGTATGTGTGTGTGTCTGTGTGTTTGTAGTAGTATTAGTAATAGTAGTAGGCAGATAGATAAATAGAAATATAGTTAGCGAGAGAGAGATTGATAGATAGATAGATAGATAGATAGATTGGTGGATGGCTAGATAGATAAATAGATAGATAGATAGATAGATAGATAGATAGATAGATAGATCGATCGATAGATAGATAGATAGATAGATAGAATGATAGATACATACATACATATATAGATACATATAGATAAATAACAAATAAATTATAAATGTAGTCATCCTCAACTTAAAGCCAAACCATTTGACTGTTTGTTTGACTAATAATTAATTTAGATGCCATAGACTTAGACGTATTTAAATGGAAAAAAATTATCGAAACTAAGGAGACTGAAAAAAAATTGAAAAATTAATTATAGGTAAATTTACTAATTTACAATTTAGGCAAATTGTTATTAATAATGAGTTTATGTTAAAAAATGTTTAACCTTTGATGATAATAAGTATACAAAATACCTAATGTATTTCAGCATACAATACGATCACATTAGATTTCTAAATAAAGAAATAAATATAAAAAATATAGTTTGCTGATTGAAAACAATTTTTAAAAGAACTGAAAACCCCGAGAAGCTCCAGAATCTTAAAAGAAAAGTTAATCTAGGAATTATATTTTATACGGAAAAACATTCGCAGCGGGGAAGCAAACTCAGGTCATTCGTATGTCAGTCGCGGACAAGGAAGGACACGTGCAGACGTAAAATGAAGTACAATAAGGTAATGAACCTTTAAATTAACCAATGGGAATCGAAAACGACACTCACAGTCTACACTAAATACATATAATATATGTATTGATAAACTGAGAGGGAGAGAGAAAGATAGAAAGAGAAGATAGATAGATATATAGATAGATAGATAAAGATGAGGGATAAAGAGAGAGAGAGAGAGAGTAAGTGAGAGTTCTACCATTCCTTAAGATTTAACCTTAGAGATAAATATTGATCTAGAATCAATAGTATTAGAATGAACACAGTCATGAAGAGTAAATAATTTTGGAACTTGAGAAAAGAAACGTTCTACTGGGTTCCAGTTTTTAGTTTTGTTTCTTTCTTATGAATTTTTATTTTCAAGTTATTGATGTGTACTCCCTAGGGCGAATCTCTAGCTTCCATCTCACTTGGCGCCCTGTGGAGTTTATGTATGATCTCTCACACTTTCGTCTAGATGTTGAGTAAATATTGGCATGCACTGACATACTCCCGTCCTCTGTCGTTTTCTATCTTCCTCTCTCTCTCTCTCTTTCTCTCTTTCTTTCTCTCTTCTTCTCTCTCTCTTTTTCTTTCTTTTTCGCCTTCTCTTTCTCACTCCCCATCTCTTTCTCACCCCCCCATCTCTCTCTCTCTCTCTTTCCATCCATCTTTCTCTCACTCCCCATCTCTCTCTCTCTCTCTTTCCATCCATCTTTTTCTCTCAATCGTTCTCTCTTTCTCGTTCTTACTATCTCTTTTTATTCTTTCTCTCTTTTATTCAATCTCTCTCCCTCCCCCAATTCAATATCTTTGTATCTTTTTCTCTCACTCGTCCTATCTTTCTCTCTTCAATTACTTAATGTTGAGAACACGTTGGACGGTCAATCGATGCCGGTTATTTTGTTGGAGCATAAAAGAGTTTCTGACAACGTTTGACAAATAGGGTAATCATAATAATGAAATGTAGGGGGAGGGCGGGGCGATGGTACGGGGTGGGGTTGTAGTCAGAGTTGTTAGCTAAACTGTAAGCTGTAATCTGTTAGCGCGAAAGTATATCTTAATCTTTTACTTATACCTTGTGACTTGATAAAGTATGGCGCTAACACATTGAGTAACTATTTGGTAATCCGAAAGGGCCGGTTGGTCATGTGGTTAGTACAACTGATTAGAAACATGAAGACCCCGGTTCTAGCCCCTGGGCAAAGGACGTAATAATCTTTAAATTTATAAATATGACAAACAATTTCCCAGTCCTAATGAGGTTAATTTATTTATAAGAGACATAAACTTATTGAATGATCCATGTCTAATAAACTTATAAATAACTAGGCAATTAGAATTTAATAATTTACCTTACTTGGCCTAAACGTAAAGATAACATTTAGTTCACAAATAACAATTACATAACGTATGTAAGATAAATAAAAAACGGTAGAGCTGGGTAGACTCAGGGACACTCTAAAGTCCCTGGAAAAAATCCTAGCCACCACCAGGATTCGAACCCAGAACCTTCGGATCGGCAGTCGAACGGGCTCGGCTACGGCGCCCCATATAAGATTTAAAAAAAAAACATTATAAAAAGCTTCTCTTATTCCACAGTCAAGGATTAATTCATTGATTTAATCATTTTACGCTCCCTAGTGGTATAACAGCTCATTTAAAACGCTTAACAAAATGAAAAGGTGAAACGTAAATCCTATATAATGTTAAGAAATCGTTCTTCTTCTTCACGTAAAGAAATGTCTGTGACGTAAAAGAGAAATAATTCTTGGCGTTGAGGTCAATATGGTTTTTTTAAAGAAGGCGAAGAGCGAGTCTAAATGCATTAGCTAAAAAAGATCGTTACTTTAACAGGAATCGTCCCATGGGGTTTCTTGAAACTTAATTTGCATTTCTAATTGTCTGAACCGAAAGTCCCGGATGTTCTAGACACTTTGAAAGTCTGGCTTCACCTAAGGAAGTGTTTATTGGTATATATTGTCATGGCGATGTTGTCAAGAGAGGCCAAAACTAGTTGTTTTTTTAACTGGACACAGGCCACTGAAAGGAACTCTATGCGTTTAACTTTAAAAATCCCTTGTTATATTCGATGCGGCTAGTCTCCACAACAGTTCTATGAAATCGAAGATAATAATAATTATAAAGTTTTTTTGTTTTTTTTTTCAAATACTACATCAATACTTTGCGGACTTTCTCTGTGTCTCTTCCTGTAGCTGTCTCTCTCTTTTCATCTCGCCAACTTTCAGTCGTTCTCTTTGTCTCTCTCTCTCTCTCTGTCTACCTCTCACCCTCTCTCTCTGTCTCTCGATCTCTCTCGACACGTATTCTCAATTTACAGGCTAACCTTTTGAAAAATTTCTGACGCGTCTCTCGCAATAACATTATCTTTAAACTCCGCCCACAAAAGTCTAGAATTTTCAAAAAAAGAAAGGAAGTTACGTCACACCTAGAAAAATCTGTAATATTCGAATTATTGAAGTGACGTCAATCGGGACAAATATTCTGGTCAGTTACATTTGTATATTAAAACTGACATTGTCTATATAGAAGTGTTTCTGTCTCATCATTCTTAAAATTGTAGGCTATTCTATTTAGTTCATTCTACATTTCAGTAAAGTTTATATTATATTCTTCCAAGTTTCTATTAATAAATTCGCAACTATACTAAGTCTTAGTTAACGTCAAGTCAATTAATTCTGTATAGAGTTTCTCTATATGTAATTGGGACATGTGTAATTGGGACATGTGTAATTGGGACATGTGTAATTGGGACATGTGTAATTGGGACATGTGTAATTGGGACATGTGTAATTGGGACATGTGTAATTGGGACATGTGTAATTGGGACATGTGTAATTGGGACATGTGTAATTGGGACATGTGTAATTGGGACATGTGTAATTGGGACATGTGTAATTGGGACATGTGTAATTGGGACATGTGTAATTGGGACATGTGTAATTGGGACATGTGTAATTGGGACATGTGTAATTGGGACATGTGTAATTGGGACATGTGTAATTGGGACATGTGTAATTGGGACATGTGTAATTGGGACATGTGTAATTGGGACATGTGTAATTGGGACATGTGTAATTGGGACATGTGTAATTGGGACATGTGTAATTGGTACATGTGTAATTGGGACATGTGTAATTGGGACATGTGTAATTGGGACATGTGTAATTGGGACATGTGTAATTGGGATATGTGTAATTGGGACATGTGTAATTGGGACATGTGTAATTGGGACATGTGTAAAGGTCATGACCCTGAAGTGCCACGGAGTGCTTTACGAAAATGAACAGATAACTCCACTGTCGTCTGCTCTTTATCGCCTCTTGGTTCGGTTGTAAAGGTCAAACAATTAGCCAGTTGTCCGGACTTTAAAGGAGGTGTGGTAGAAGGGGTTGTGGGATGGATCCGGGGGTGGGGGCGGTTCGTAGAGTTTTATGTTCTTCTGTGCTAATTTATCTATTCTGTATTCCATATATATATATGGAATATATATATATACAAGGTCAATTCCCCGGCGTTGCCCGGAGGGGGAGGGGGGGAATAAAACAGGATTGTATAAGCTACTGATAAAGAATGTATAAACCTCAATGAACAGAATGCTATAGGCTATAGATCTTATCAAAAAAAAAATTTCACTCAAGACATTTAGGAAAGTATTCTAAAATAATTATTGTAATTGGGGTAAAAATAGGCAAGTCGTTTTATTTAACAAAAAGCTAAATTGCCCAGATTTGTCCGTGGATTTACATTCATTTATTTAAAAGTAATATTTATTGAAATTTTTAAAAATTATTAAAAAAAGGTATAAACTAACTGGAGACTCGAACCCGGGTCATGGCAGCCCGATATGATATCCACTCGGCTAGCGAGGACACATGTGCTAGGTCAAATTGCAAAGGAACAATATGAGGCAATAAGGTCACGTGACTTTAAATAAAACAATTTGATTTGTAAAACAAAAACACGAGCTTTATATCATATATATATATATATATATATATATATATATATATATATATATATATATTAATACTATATGGATACTATATTGGTACTATATTAATACTATATTGGTACACATTTTATGTTTTAAATGTTACAGTCGCACCTTCTTTACTTGAGACTCCAGAACTAGGGATGGGAGTGGTCTCTGAAACGTGAACATTTCAGATGATATGATGCACTCTATACACAGTGGAAACAAACTTAGCTAAACATAGAGGTAATGTTTGTTTAATGTGTTTGTTTACCTACACGTTTGCTCGATGAAGCATGACTAAGTGAAAGTTTTATGTGGATCATTCACAACTTACCTGTTGATAAAACGGACACCTGTTACCTTCCATAGTGGAGACCAGAAATCCCAATGAAGGTGTGCGCGTCAGGTTTTCTTGGGGGGTTAAGATAAGTTTTAATGTGATTTCTGTCTAGCTTTTTGTTTGTGTGTTGTTTTCAAGAGAAATTGTAAAAGTTCAAACTTCCTTGGAAGGTTTTAGACTGTTTGTAAATCATGCTGTCGGTCTAGTTGACTTGCATCTTGTTAGCTTGTTTATATAGATAGATAGAGATAGATAGATAGAGAGAGAGAGAGAGAGAGCGGGATAGATAGATAGATAGATAGATAGATAGATTGATAGATAGATAGATAGATATAGAGAGATCGGGATAGATAGATAGATAGATAGATAGATAGATAGATAGATAGATAGATAGATAGATAGATATAGAGAGAGCGGGATAGATAGAAATATAGATAGAGCGATAGATAGAGAGAGAGAGAGAGAGAGAGAGAAAGAGAGTGATAGACAGATATGTGTATATATATATATATATATATATAAATAGATAGATATATATAAATTTAGATATAGATAGATAGATGATAGATAAATAGATGATAGACAGATAGATGATAGATAGATAGATCATGTTATCTATTTTGTTTAAAACCTGTTTATAGACATATATTTTATCCATTTAACGGGCTCTGTATTAATCCATTATATTTTTTTTTTTAACTTCAATCAAACCATAAATAGTTTACAGAAGTAAAGTAAATATAAAGTATGAGAGTAACTGTTTAACAAAACACAGAATATTGTTCCAAATGGTTGTCTAGAGCAGGGATCGGAAACCTTGGGCACGCGTGCCAGTCTTGGCAGGCAGTGCGATTTTCAATGGCACGGGAAAGATTTTCCGGTTCTGAATGAGGAAAACTGACTGTTGAAGCCGATGTTTCTGATTGACATAGCGACACATTTCAGTGACTTGAACGCATTGACAAGGACGAATTCAAACAGCATTTGGCCTGTTAGATCATTGAAATGGATTTTCTTATATCTTGAGTGAAATTAATTTTAAAACATTTAACTATATATGTACTTCCTTTATTAAGGCATATATTAAGATTATATTAGATGGGCTTTTTAGTACACAGTTCGAAGCACTCAAAGCGGAGTTTTCTAAACAAAGGCAAGACTTTCAAATTCATTTCATACCACATCAAGCCTAACTGGTTGGATCTTACTACAACCTTCTCAGGTGTAGATGTATTTTAGTGGAGGAATATTGACGATTTAAAAACACTACCAGTTGAGTTTTAAACATCCAAAAACAATGGGCATCGAAATTCCAATTTGCGGGAAAATTTGGAAGGAAGATGCTTAGATTCTCAACTGCCAGGCATTCATTCGCTCTACTTTCAGCTTTTGGTTCAACTTACACTAGTGAACAGTATTTATTAAGCATTCAAAGAGATCACTTGCACTTAACTAGTCAGAAATGATTAGCCCTTAATATGTATCTGCCATTATAAATTAGCGAAGAGCATTCAAGACAAGGCGCTCATTAATTGATCCATATTTATACATTTAAAAGAGTTTTTATGCTCATCTTTTTTAATTAAACATAAATAAAAGTTATTTTAAAACAAAATTTGTTTTTAGTAATTTAATAAATTTTAGAGACTTTTTAATAGCATTATATTATGGAGTTGTTGTCATTATTAGGATAATGTTAAAAAGATAAACTCCTTATGGTTAAATGGACGAACAATTAATGCAGGAAAGGTTTGTTTACATCTGTTTAACGTAAATTAATTGTATCTCTCTAATTAAATCTTGTAATGAATACCATGATGGTGGAATTATGTAAAGAAATAATAATTTGTCAGTAATAGTCAGTAATATGTGTTATATTATAAAACATAACTTGTTTGGCATCACTATTGAATCAAATTTAGAAACTTTATTGTAATTAAAGGGAAATAATTTGCCCGTTTTATTTGCGCTAATATTTTTGATATTTTCTTTCTAATTTTTCGAATATAAAATACTAAAGGGCCTACAACTTATAATTTTATAAAGACCAAACTGTAAAAAGTATTTTAAAATTATATAAATATTATGTGACCAAAGAATTATATGCACATTTCTTAAACATTACATTAACTACCCAGTTTGTATGATTAGTGCGTATCAATACCGCTCAATTATAGTGCTTGGACAATGTAAATGAACGAAAACATATTAAAGAATATCTCAGTTATAACTGAGAACAAATATAATCAATATATGCAGTGGCTTGATCCTCATCTTGACAGCAAAATTATGTTTATAAAATAATTACCATAAATGTGAAAGTTTAGTTATAAAATATGGTATTTGGTATAAATGCAAATAAAAAGGATGATAATCACAAACACGTTAATGTTTTAAATATTAAAACGCTTTTGACGATTTTTACTATACGTTTCCTTTGTTTTTTGGCTTTGGTCTTGTCAAAGAGTTAAATTAACTGTCTTATAAAAAATAATAAAACGAGTATAAAAGGGCAGGTTTACAATTAGGCTGTTGGCACGATGAAGGATTTAGAAATCCTAGTTTGGCACACCGTTAGCAAAAGGTTGCCGACCCCTGGTCTAGAGTCTTACGTATCGTAATATTGAGTAAGTAAGTAAAGTACCCGTCGGACCAACTTGATCCATTGGGCCGTTGAAGCAGCTACGGCATACGCTGATTGTGTGGCCAGCACTATGCACAGCCGCCTTTACTTAACCCCAATTGGGGGAAGGAGGTGCCCATCAGAGCTGGGTAGACTCAGGGACACCCTCCAGACCCGGGAAAAAAAAACCTAGCCTGCACCAGGACCTAGGACCTTTGGTACGTCAGACGAACGCGCTGCCGCGACCGTGCCCCCAATATTAAGTATATATACAATATTATTTACAATTTATCAAGATCAGAGTTTTAAAAAAAAACATATAAAGGTATGATTATCCACTTCAAGATACTGATATGAAAACAAAAATGAAGCCAACCCATGATGTATTGTTAGAAACAAAAAAAATGGAAATATTTTCAAACAATTTCACGCTGGCTAATTTCTAATGACAGTTTTATATGATCTCGAGCGAGCGCGCCAAATCGGCCATTGCCTGAGTCTCTCAAGTGAAGCGAGAATACAAATTGGCACACGGCACACACCTTCATGTGCTAATGCTTAGAAAAGGTAATCGAAACGAAAGGTTGAAATGCAATAAATATTTCATTTTCCAGGTGAATAATTTAGAATGTTTCTTTTAGCAGAAACTGAAATTAATCGTTGTTGTTTTTTGTAATCAATTAAAAAGGTGAATCTGTTATAAAAACATGAAAAATATAACACTTGCTAAATAACATTTAAGGTATTAAATTCTAATTTAGAAAACAATCAGTTACAATGATCAGATAAACATAAAGACAAAAACACTTTCCTTACCCCTTATGCGAGAACAAATGTATATAATTACTCTTTCTTCTCGAGTGAATGGGTTGCCTGACAAAATGAGGAAAACCAGTAACTTAAACATCATTTAAAACACTAAAAGAAATGCAGGACTGGACTCAAACCACGGATATGCGTAAGACGCAATAATCTTCTTTATAGAAGGAGCGTCTGTAATGTATAAGATAAGGTGTATTCTGTGAAAGATTTTAACTTAAAAATTCAAGGCAATAACTAATACAACACTAAGTAAGACGTGGAGTTTTAAACAACAGCAACATATTTTTATTAGTATGAATACAATAACTACTGCTAGTTCACAAGTTCTTGCCAAAATAGATCTATCCTAGCTATTAAGTACTGGGTACTAACATTGTTCGTCATTGACGCACAGTTGGAAGTAACACAGTCCACTTAAAAAAAATATGCTTAAGTCAATCCCCTCTCTCTTCAAGAATGTGTGTTGATGATGCTGTTGTTTTGTCTATCTTCAGCTTAACCTTCACAATCATTTTAAGTACTCTATTACACGGCTTCTCAAACTTTTCAATGTGACGGAACTACAAACCCTTTTTGATTTACAGTGGGGGACCGCGGTCCGTTTACGGACTTTTTCTTTTTACCATTTGATGAAAGCAGTAATACGTTTGTTTTTTTGTTCCATGTGTTATTAACGACGTAGGCCATTATAGATATATTTTGGTTCCGATGAAACTTAACATAATACTTTTACTCTGTACTCAATGCTTATACAAAGACATTCGGAACCTAAAATTATGTGAATGTAAATGCGTGCAATGGGGCACGCTGACTGAGCGGCAGCGATTTCGGCTAGCGAATCGAAGGTCCTGGGTTCGAATCCTGGTGAAGGCTAGGATTTGTTTCCGGGTCCGGAGGGTGTCCATGAGTCTACTTAACTCTGATGGGTACCTGATCTTAGTTGGGGTAAAGTCAATGTGGCTGTGCATTATGCTGGCCATACAATCACACAGTATGTTGTGGCCACAGAAGTTGGTGAACGCTGCTTCACCGGATCAACCTGGTCTGACGGGACACATTACTTACGTTTACTTAAATGCTTCCAATGATATTTTAAGCAATGTTTTTTAACACATGATACACAGAGCTAAAATTACAATACAACTATTAGCACATTAGTGTCTATAGAAATTACATTAGCGTTGTTACATACAATTGATATTTATGTAAAGCAGTAAAGCTTGATGTTGCTAAAGATAAAGATGTGTCTGTTTATTGTTCAAAAGCTTATAGATTAGTGGGTTGGATTATGTCCAGAGCTAAACGACAAGTAAAACGTATCGCCTGACAGTTCCTGGGCTTTGTCTTAATAATGAGCCTGATTGAAAAAGCCAGCCTCGCAGAATTGATATTAAAGGAAACGGAAGAAGAGCTTAAACAGCAAGTTCCGAAAATTCATAATATTAGAATATATTTCAAAAAAAGCTAACTTGGCCATCCGAAATAGCTGCGACCAGTATGTTTTATTTTGTCCACAATGAGCTCCCTATGCAATCTTAACCCTTACAGTCCCGGGCGCGTATATAGCGGAACTGAAGGCAGCATAGAAAGAAGTAGGTCGGTACGGGAAGGGTTAAAACTCTTGACAATATTTTCTTTTTCGAGAAACAATGTACATCAGTATTCAATAGGATGTGTTCAGCCTTCATACCATCACATAACGCAAGTTAATACATCAGTATTCAATAGGATGTGTTCAGCCTTCATACCATCACATAACGCAGTTAATACATCAGTATTCAATAGGATGTGTTCAGCCTTCATACCATCACATAACGCAGTTAATAAAGTCTCCGATTTAAGGCATGGGCATGAGCAAGTAGTGTATAGATTTACAAACTCACTGTGCACGGGAATTGAAATAGCTTGTTGTTTTGCATTCTAGTATTTATTGTTTCATTGGTGTCCACTCATAATGTCTGCCCAGTCATGGACCACGTGTAATTCTAGCTTACACAAACACCACACAATTTTGCAAACAATGGATTTTCTCGGGGGGTTTTGAATATTTCAGAACTAGTTATAGCCTACTTGTTGGTAGTGAAGCAGTAAATAGATACTCTATTTCTTTTCTTTTCTTCTTTTTTCTCTTTATTTGGAAATCTCACATTTATCATCAGCCATTACATTTATTCAAACAATTTTCCTTCGGTTTTTAGTGTGTCGGCTAAAATGTCTACAGTTGAACGTTGCCCTTTTGTTAATACATTTTGCGGACTGGCGACCGAGACTTTGCGAACCTGCGGTGTTTTTTATTCGGTGACTGTTGTTAGTATCATCACCTTCGAAATCACCTACTAGTATGGTAATGCCACTACATTGAACACCGTCTAGACCGCCTAATAAAGCCTCTCGTACAACACAGACACAACTACCATCTATTGGAGTTCTGTTCAATTAAAGGTGCCGCCTATCTATGATTGACAAAATCCTTCAGTATCATGAACTCCCACTACACGACAGCTACATCAGATCTAGTTGAAGTGGTCGGCTTCTTTCAATAAGGGCAAGAACAGAGAGATTAAAGAATTCTCTTCCTTTAGAGTGAGAATTTTCAACCAAATCGTCAGTCAACCAGAAATATAATATAGCTGGCTCCTAATGATACTTTTTGTTGTAAGCCTATGTAAAATGGTATGATACTGTGCGTGCATGTCTATTTTTATAAGTAGATCTATATATCTGTAGTTGAGTACTAATATTTCTTTTATATTGTTTAAAATATTTTAAAAGACGGAACATTTGTAATCAATCTTATCTTATTAGTTTGAGAAAAACTATTCTAATGCATTTCATAGAAAATATGTAGGACTAGCGCCTTGCACAAGATTTTAAATTGCGAAAAATTATTTTATTTTTTTTAAATAAATTTTAATTGATACTTTTAAAAGTGGACTGCTCATCTACTCGGATAAAGAATGGATTGCCCAACTGGTGAGAAAAAGTTAGCATCATTTAAAACACTTTTAGAAATGCAAGTAAAAAGTCAATTCATGGATATTTTATGGGCGCGAAAATCTTCTTTATAAAATGATAGTCTGTAATATCAATAAAACGTTTTTGAAATCTATTTATTTATCTTTTTTCTTCATTCTGTTTTGTAATTGTGATTAGAAAAAACAGCTTTACATCAATGGGCGAAAGAAGGAGTGAAAAAATCAATGGAAGCGAAAGAGAAATGAAAGGAACAACAAAGTAATGACAGAAGAAAAATGAACATTAACCCTTACAGTCCCGGGCGCGTATATAGCGGAACTGAAGGCAGCATAGATAGATGTAGGTCGGTACAGGAAGGGTTAAAAAAGACAGATTCCAGATAGAGAATATAAGAAATAGGAGAAAGACAAATAAAGAAAATAAACGGAAGATTAGAAAACATAGGATGCGGCTGAGAGAGATGTGGATTTAAAAAAAAAGAGATTGAGAATCACATAAATTGTGTTTAAAAATTAGGGTAATTCTAGAATTTTGGGGCAAAGAAGCGGGAGATTGGCGAAATAAAGAACAAGAGAGGGTTGAATGGGTGTAGTCAGTAAATAAAGGTTGTTTATTACAATTAATTTTAAGCCTGTACATAATTGTACTTTTCTTGGTTATCTATCCGCTATCAAGAACGATAACTTACTCTCATATCTAAGTCATCATTTTCATTATCGCTTCTCAATGATCATAAATTGTGGTTCAGAGACAAATATATTCATTATACCTTACATTACCTCCCTTTTTAGCCTCAACTATTGTATCGCTAATAACAAAGATGACAGTATGTACTGTAACTGTCAGATGTCATATTCAAATGATGCATTGGTCATTAGATATAATTGGATATTTTATACCCAGACGTGTTTACATGATAATTTTACTCCGTTATAAATCTGGACCATCTGGCAACTATAAAGTTTCCAATGATGAATATTTACTTTGACACTAAACTAAAGCCCCCATGTTTCACTTGGTCTAGGAAAGTCAGCATTAAACCAGCAAAAGGGGATCTTATACGAATCACTGTTTATCCTTGAATCAATTATTATTGAGAGGCTCCGTTTGTACAGCAACATAATAAGATGCCAAATACCTGTAAGATGTGATGGGTTGGTTATAGGTGCTGTAATTTAAAAAACAACATCCACCCCACTCCAACCACCATGATGAGCTTTTTAAAGTAAGTGCTTTCGGTAAGTGCTTTCGGGAAGTGCTTTCGGTAGCCATCTTAGTTCACAAAAAATGATGCGACATCTAACGGATTTATTTTAATAGCCCCCTTTTTTTTGTTTTGTTTAATAAATGCCTATAATTCTCAAACTTTTTTCCACTCGCGACTACCACTTAAAGGTAAGTTTTTCCATGGCGCCCTTACTTAAATCAAAGCTTTAAAATGAGGCATTTTACCACATTGAATTGAGAACCAGGCAAGTAATTAATGAAAACCTTTGGAAAATTCCGTGGCGTTCCTGGAAAGACGACGTTGCTCTCCGATGCACAAATGACACACACTTTTGCAACCACAGTTGTATGCCATGAACAAAAATCTATTTTTATATATTAGTTCATATTCTGAATAGCTTGTATAAGGTATCATTTTTAAATATGAAATTCAATAATTACGGCTATGCGCAAATCCTTGCCAAATATCCCTATCCTAAATTCTAAGTACCAGCAGTTGGAGGTAACATAGGAAAACAAAGACTGTATTTGTGAACAAATGTCATGACAATAAGTGTAACTTGCTGGATCGATGACTTTTCTCATAATATATTAGAGACGCTCCTTCTATAAAGAAGAATATTGCGTCCTACACACATCCGTGGTCCAAGTCTAGTCCTGCATTTTTATTAATGTTTTAAATGATGTTTTAAGTTACTGGTTTTCCTGGTTTGTTCAGGCAATCACTCCATGCCCGAATGCCACTGGGGCCTACTTATATGCATAATGCATTTGTTCTCGCATATGGGATTAGGAAAGCGTTTTTGTCCTTATGTTTATTTGAGCATTGCAACATGTTCTTATTGGGTGGTATTTCTAAATTTGAGTTTTTTTTATTACACAATCTATTATTCTATAAACTCACACCATCGTTTATTCTGACTCGGCAACCTTTCCCCGACTTCCACACACACTTGCATACACACACCCACCCACACAAATATTCAGTCTCTAGAGATCCTCAAACCCATTTCTGTCCTTGGCACATGGGAGGGCAAGGTTACTGTAAATATATATGCTTTGTGTGTGTGAGTGTGTGAATAAAAGGGAATTCTCTCCGTTTCTTTTCTCTTCTTTTCTTTCTTTTAGTTCTTAGTTGTTGTTTTTTTCTTGTGGGACAGTCAGTGTACACTTGAGATTCTATTTGCATGATCTGAGTTCCAGATTTTCCAGGCATGGTTTCTATCAAACCGGATATCAATTTATGCCCTGGTTGTCAGCTCTTTTACGCAAACATTGACAAAGATTTAAGGCGTGGCTTCTTCCCGGGTCAGATTTAAAGTGTGGCTATTTCTTGAGAGAGATTTAAGGCGTGGCTATTTCTTGGGAGAGATTTAAGGCGTGGCTACTTCGTGTGAGAGATTTAAGGCATGGCTACTTCATGTGAGAGTTTTAAGGTGCTGCTACTTCATGTGAGAGATTTAAGGTGTGGCTTCTTCATGTGAGAGATTTAAGGTGTGACTATTTCATGTGAGAGATTTAAGGTGTGGCTTCTTCATGTGAGAGATTTAAGGCGTGGCTACTTCATGTGAGAGTTTTAAGGTGCTGCTACTTCATGTGAGAGATTTAAGGTGTGGCTTCTTCATGTGAGAGATTTAAGGCGTGGCTACTTCATGTGAGAGTTTTAAGGTGCTGCTACTTCATGTGAGAGATTTAAGGTGTGGCTTCTTCATGTGAGAGATTTAAGGTGTGGCTATTTCATGTGAGAGATTTAAGGTGTGGCTATTTCATGTGAGAGATTTAAGGTGTGGCTTCTTCATGTGAGAGATTTAAGGCGTGGCTATTTTTGAGGAGAGATTTAAGGCGTGGCTACTTCGTGTGAGAGATTTAAGGCATGGCTACTTCATGTGAGAGTTTTAAGGTGCTGCTACTTCATGTGAGAGATTTAAGGTGTGGCTTCTTCATGTGAGAGATTTAAGGTGTGACTATTTCATGTGAGAGATTTAAGGTGTGGCTTCTTCATGTGAGAGATTTAAGGCGTGGCTACTTCATGTGAGAGTTTTAAGGTGCTGCTACTTCATGTGAGAGATTTAAGGTGTGGCTTCTTCATGTGAGAGATTTAAGGCGTGGCTACTTCATGTGAGAGTTTTAAGGTGCTGCTACTTCATGTGAGAGATTTAAGGTGTGGCTTCTTCATGTGAGAGATTTAAGGTGTGGCTATTTCATGTGAGAGATTTAAGGTGTGGCTATTTCATGTGAGAGATTTAAGGTGTGGCTTCTTCATGTGAGAGATTTAAGGCGTGGCTATTTTTGAGGAGAGATTTAAGGCGTGGCTACTTCTTGTGAGATTTTTAAGGTGCTGCTACTTCATGTGAGAGATTTACGGTGTGGCTACTTCATGTGATAGATTTAAGGTGTTGCCACTTCCTGTGACCACTATGTGGCACAGGGTCCACTAGCCCACCAAATGAACTTAATTCGCATCCTGTTCAAGGCTGTGACTGTTTTGAAATATTGAAACGAATGAGACTGACCAGTAAATGAGAATGACCAGTAAATGAGAATGACCAGTAAAGAGAATGACCAGTATATGAGAATGAACAGTACAATTAATTCTTAAAAACCAAAACGTCAACCATACCGATACGTCTAACGAAGGACAAAATGGAGATTTTATGACTCTAAAGTATTGCTACATATTTTGTCTATATGTCATGAAGAATAGGCATACAGGTTTCGCTTCAACACACATACACTTATACACAGAAACACCAACATAAGTATAATATGTGTTTACTTAATACATTCTTTGAATTTGTTGTTGTGTTCCTGTTCATTGCGTCAGTTGTGTCATGTGGAGAATGCTATTGACACATCTGCCAGAAACGCATCTGTTACGTGTGCTCAGTTATTGAATACAAAAAACAACAACATTGTGTTTAGCCAACCATTTTAACACATGACTAATTAGCAACTAACACCGAACAGCTGTGCCTGAATTAGTTGTTCCAATGCTAACTTGTACGTCAAAAATGACTATTTACTAATCAATTTAGAAAACAGCTTTCTTGGTTTACTTATTCAGAATGTATTAAAGCTAAGACAATACTAAGATGGATCGCTTGCTTTGATATTTCTGCTATTTGATAACTTGAAACACTTAGTTTCGGAATTTCCGATCGCATATATTATATTGATTAAAATATTATGTAATATTTCGTGTAAGTCACGACAAAGCTGAATTAATCAAACTAAATCATGTAAAGATGATAGACTGGGTGGACGTGTATCATCAGAAAGAATCAAAATACGCTAAGATAAAAGTTTTTTTTATGTTTTATTTTAATAATAATGAACCAAAGGGGTTGTTCATAAATCACATCGTTAGTGGGAGTCAGTGTTAGAAGTCTAGTGAATGTTTGGCTGCTATGTTGTCACGTAAAATAAAAAATAACATCGTTGCACAAATATATCAAAAAGACAGAAAGCAGAAAAAAAGTGTGTGCTTGAAAGCGAAAACTATAATAAGATAAGATAAGATAAGAATGGGCATTTCTTATAGCGCTTCTATCCATGCTATGAAATTAGCATGCTCAGTACGCTCTTGGTGCAAATTGCAGTGGCAGATGTATTAGCCAAAGAGAAAGGTCTTTAATTCTTTTTAAAAGATTATCTTGTCCCAGATTGTCTCAGTGTCTGAGACAAACTGTTCCATAGAGAAGGCGCCACTGATTCAAATAAGCGCACTCCCAGGCAGTGGCGTACCGAGGGCTGGTGTCACCCGGTGCGGTAAACTTTGGTTGTCACCCCCCCCCCGCGCCCACGACTTTCACCATAGTTTTCGTCTCCTTAAAAACAAGCCTGCAGTTCAAATATTACAAAAACAATAACAATATTGATTTAATATTAGAAAGTAAAAGCAATAAACAACTGAAACAACAGTACGGTTAGTTATTTTTACATTAAAAGTACTTTATTTAAATATTTCCTTTCCTGCTCTTCAAAACTGCAAACTTGTCGATCACCTCATCAAAATCTATATCATTCACAGTATCCCTTTCAATCTATAACAAAGCCAGATTAGAAAGTCTTGATTGTCCCATGGTGGAGAGGAAATAGCTTTTTATAAGTTTTAAATTTTGAAAAGCTCCGTTCACATAAAGCCACAGACACATATACCGTTAGAAATAATTGAAGGCCTGGAGAGAGTATTGGAAGAGATTCTATGAAGTCCCATTTAGCTATGAATTTCAAAATATCTAATACTGACCGGTCCATGGCTATTTTTAGGTCGACATCAGCTGTTTTTAGGTGTCGTCTAATCCGTGTGTTTCTTTTAAGAGCTCATCGAGTGAGAAGTAAATTTGGGAATGGACATCAATAATTCTTATTTACTATGACAGTAGAATCTTGGGTTTAGAAGCCTCAAACATATCTGCAACTTCTTTAAACGCTGTTGATTTGATCTGGAGTTCAGAAAAAAAAGCGATCAATACACTCTAGCATCTCCTTACTGCTTTCTTCTCTCATGTAAATTCCAGCATCTCTTAAGTTTCCCCATGCCATTCTCTTCTTGAATCTTAATCTTCTCTCTACCGAAATCCCAGGTTGGTCTGATTTTATATGTGCTTGTTCAATATCAACTAATTGACTACGCTTTTTCGTGCTAAATCTTAAAGACGTCTAACTTGGTCACCACTTTATCAAGAGTTAAGTCTTTAGTCTGCATGTATCTGCTGTGTTAAATTAACTTCTTCAAGAACATCAGCCCAAAGGTTAAGGTAGCAGATAAACGTGAAATCACAGACATCTTGTAAAAGTCCCTGTGCTGTACCTCTTGTGTCCAAATTTTCACGAGGATCAAATAAAGCTTCAATTGCCGTTATACATTCATCAAACTTATCTTTCACTGGCAGCATGGTGAGCGCTCCAACCAGTGGCGTAGCCAGGTTTTGATGCTAGGGGGAGCGAACTTTTAGGAAAAAGGCCCCACTTTTAGAAATTTTTCAAGATTAATAGAAGAACTAAGAATTTGTACGTATCAAATGTTATGAGAAAATTCTGTGCCTCAGGATACACACACTGAATAATAGTGTAGTATTTTTTTAACCATTTTAACCATTCACGATTTTTACAAGCAACTATTAGTGATGGGAATTTCTGCAAAATTGATTGCATCTACTGCTCATTTTCGAAATGAGTATCTAGTGTCGAAAAATATTTATAGAATCAATGCGAATGCTTCTATAGGACTTAATTCTTCTTTGTTTTAATTTTGAAAGACGAGATAAATCGCCAATATAGACATGTTTAAAGAGATTTTTAAAAAAATAGAGTTTCAACATTTTTATTTACTGTATCTATGTGTCAATTACAAAATATGATACGTTATAGGAACGCTCTATTCTTTTTTAATTTTTTCCTCTCAGCCATTAAAACACCACGCCCGTTGGTTATATCCTTAGCAAACGGAATTTCTTTAAAACAAGTTATTTCTCTTCTTTTCTTCTTTCTTTTAAATTCTGTGGGTATCTTTTTTTTTCGAAGTTATTGTAACCATGTTTTCGATCACTACACGTATATGGCCAAGAAGGAGAAAGCCAGCGCGCTTTAAGTCACATTATTACTTTTCGGTGATGTTACGAAACGACGTATTAATACAGATGTGAGGTGTTATATTAGTGTATTATATGTAACGCCGTAGGATTCAACCGTTAGACATAGATGTCAACGTTCTAGCTGAGTGTAATTTGACACTTGACCTCGTGTCGCTTCTCTAGAGAAGGAGTGTCAGCCGAGATAATTAACCCCCTTCCCTCCATTTCCGCTATCATTTACAACTCTTCCACTAGGGTGGTTAAGTTACTTGGCCTGGCATCTACGAGTCGTGACACTGAATTGTAATCAGTAACTACAATTGTCTCCCCCCCCCCCATTTCTCCCTGAAGAAAACACATATATACGCTCACCCACTTGCATAGATACTTTAATTGGAAGCGTCTCCAATAGCGCCTTAATGTCTATTTTGCTAAGGTCTAAGGGCACCCTGAGTTCTGGCATGATTGTTATATTGTGGGAAGTTTAATCAATGTATGTAATTAAGTAAGATTAATGTTTTCACGCTAAACCCTGACCTCGACCTATCCGCCAGTTTCGAACAAAGAGAAACTGACTCTGTTGTTCCATTAATTAAACGACTTTCTAACCAGACTTGTGTCTGTGTTTTTGGGAGTGGAAGTTTTTCCCCTAGTTACGATTGGCTCTACCTTATGCTATAAAAGAGCCCGCACGAGGTTGGACTTCAGTCGAGGGTCTAATATTTTGTAAGGAGTAGAACATGTTATTAAAGTACTTATTTCTCTCTATTAAATAGTCATTCAGTTTAACTTGGAACTTAGTCGCTATTATCTACATTATTTTTATACTTATATTTGGAACTGTGTTGATCATGGCTATTCTTACCTTATTATAATAAAGATTTATGTTATGAATTCACCACGGATTTGACTATTATTATTATTTGCGTTGTGGAACTTTTACATCATAACTATAGTCAAGAACTTTCTTATTACACTAAGAATCTACACCATTTATTTTACAACTGAGCCAACTGCAAGGAAGTAGACTGTTGCATTCGTATGGAGTAGAATCCGATTGATAGGTCTTCACCATCAATACTATCCTGGACTAATAAATAAATAACATATATATATATATATAACATTCAAATCAACAAGGTTCTAATAATCTGGAGCCCGTTCCGGCTTCGTAATAAATTTGGGGGCAAATCGTCCACGATATTGCACTTTCTATCTTGCAAAATAAAGGAAGATTCTACAAAAAGAAGATTTATCTACAATATTGTCTGAATTGGAAAATTTCTATCAAATTATGTTCCAGTTATACTCAACGTAATAGTGTCAATTTTGTGTCGAAAAGTGTTTTATTCAAAGGACAAAAGTAAGTTGACCACACCTTATCTTATCTTTACCAATATTAAAAACAAGATGGAAGCATCAACTAACTTTACTTCAGACAAACTTAACAAAATGACACTCACACAACTAAAAGACATTGCTCAAACGCTAGACATCCAGATAACTGAAACAACACCCGAAAGAAATAAACTTATTAAAGAAATTACTGATTGCTTAAAAAGGCAAGGTACATTGATGGAAGAATATGAATCGATAGTACATACTGCTAGTGAAGACGAATCAATTGAGTCAAATTTATCTGAATCACAAAAGACCAATCACACTGTCACTGTTCGTGAGTCAAGCACACACAATGGACTTAGTGAAGAACTAAGGTTCAAACTAGAATTAAAGAAAATGGAAATGGAATTGGAAAAAGAAAGAATTGCTAGTCAGGAAAGAATTGAAATAGCACGGGCTCGCAGTACCAATCATGTACACTCAGAAATCGAATTGGAACTGTACAAATATCGAAAATACATTCCAGAATTCGATAGCAACCACATTGAAGAATTCTTCATGATGTTTGAGAAGCAGGCCGCAGATTATCACTTTCCAGAGAATAAGATGGCTGTATTATTACGTTCAGCCTTGACAAAAGGTAAAGCATTAGACGTTGTCTTGAATCTTACCGTAGAGGAAGACAATGACTATGAACTGATTAAGATTCGAATCCTTAGAGACACGGGAGCATCGACTTCATTACTACTCAAGGATACTATTCCTATTTCGAAATCGACTTACACAGGACAGAATATCGCACTGAGAGGTGTAGATATGGCAACAATACTAGTTCCTCTACATCGTATTCAGCTGAAGTCTGAATATTATAATGGACCTGTTACTATTGGGGTGCAGACAGCACTACCTATTAATGGCATTTCTCTGATATTAGGAAATGACATTGCTGGAGACAAGGTACGCCCTGTATCCAAAGAAATTCATAACCCTGACAGAAGTGAGACTACAGACAATTCTGTATGCGTTCTTACCAGAGGTATGAAAAAGAAACCAGAGTCTGACGAAACCACAGCACAAACAGATGAACCAGAAATTGATCTACAAGCGACATTCCTGGCTGACATTCTTAGTGGTCCCTCAGTCGAGACTAAAGGAAGTAACATGTCACCAAGACAATTACTTACCTTAGAACAGGAGAAAGACATGGATATCGAAAAGCTGAGAAAGGAAGCAGTAAGCGAGAAGGAGGTGGAAAAGATGAATATAGGTTATTACCTAAAAGATGGTTTACTCATGAGAAAATGGAAAGAGAGAAACATTGACAACGAAGATTGCAACGAGATACACCAGATTGTAGTACCAACCGTGTACCGAAAGGACATTTTACATATGGCTCATGATTCGCCATATGCTGGTCACCTAGGTGTCAATAAGACTTATGACAGAATTCTTTCATACTTCTACTGGCCTGGACTACACAAAGATACTTCATCGTTCTGCAAATCTTGTCATGCATGCCAAATGGTAGGGAAACCAAACCAGACCATTCCGGTTGCTCCATTAAAGCCTATACCGGCATTCTCTGAGCCATTCAGCCACATCATCATAGACTGTGTCGGTCCACTACCTAAAACCAAGGCTGGCCACCAGTACCTCTTCACGATCATGTGTTCTGCTACAAGATTTCCAGAGGCTATTCCCATGCGCAGCATCAACGCTGACAAGATCTCCGACGCACTTATCGGATTTTTTTCACGATACGGACTCCCTAAGACCGTACAATCCGATCAAGGCTCCAATTTTACATCGAAGTTGTTTCGCCAAGTTCTACAGCGGTTAGGCATCCGCCATGCTATGTCGAGTGCGTATCATCCACAAAGCCAAGGAGCTTTAGAACGCTATCACCAAACTCTCAAGAACATGCTTCGAACATACTGCTTTGAACATGGAGGAGATTGGGATCGTGGAATTCCCTTCGTACTCTTTGCAACCAGAGAGGCTGTCCAAGAATCCCTCGGATTTAGCCCTTTTGAGCTGGTATTCGGTCATGCAGTTCGCGGACCCTTGAAATTGCTGAAAGAAACCTGGTTGTCATCAACTGAAGAAACTGGTCTACTCACCTATGTGGAGAACTTTAAGACTCGGTTATATAATGCATTAACCCTTGTAAAGCTTAATCTTTTACAGGCACAAAGCAAGATAAAGGCTTACTATGATACCAAGGCAAAAACCCGAAGCTTCAACCCTGGCGACCAAGTACTGATGCTGACACCCATGACTGGTCAACCCATGAGTGCCAAGTACACCGGACCGTATGAAGTGGTAGCCAAACTTAGTGCATTAAATTATATTGTGAAAACCCCTGATAGGAGGAAATCACAGAGGGTGTGCCATATTAATATGTTAAAGCCTTACATCCCCAGACTAGTGCAGAGCGCCATTGCGCCAGTAAACACTGTCTCAAAGGTTGAGATCGAGTTGCCCAAAGTTGAGCGTAAGCTGGCCGAGAGTAAATTACACAATTCAGAATCCCTTAAGGACCTGGATAACAAATTGGCACACCTACCAAATTGTGAAAAGTCCTCTATCAAAGGTTTGATTTTTGAGAACATTGACCTTTTTAATAATATTCCAAGGAAAACTCACTTAATCAGGCATGATGTTATTATAGATGAAAATGTAACGCCTATTAAACAACATCCATACAGAGTAAATCCGATCCAGTTGGAGCACATCCGCAAAGAGGTCGACTACATGCTCGAGAACGACATAATCACCCCTAGCAATAGTGACTGGTCATCCCCTTGTGTCCTGGTACCAAAACCTGACGGATCCTTACGTTTCTGTGTAGACTATAGGAGGGTGAATGCTGTGACCAAGACTGACTCCTATCCTATTCCGAGGATAGACGACTTGATTGACCAGGTTAGCGACGCTAGTTTTGTGACGAAGATCGACTTGCTGACGGCTTATTTTCAGATCCCACTGACGGATAGAGCTCAGGAGGTATCTTCATTTACGACTCCAGATGGACTTTATAAGTTCAAGGTCATGCCCTTTGGCATGGTGAATGCCCCGGCAAGTTTTCAGCGCCTGATTAACTCTATTATACGAGACATACCGAATTGTCACGCGTACCTTGACGACATTGTAGTGTATAGCGACAACTTTGAATCTCATCTAAAGCAATTAAAGTTGTTATTCCAAAAGTTGCAACAGGCTAATCTCACTGTTAACCTGGCTAAGAGCCAATTTTGCCATGCAACCATAGAATACCTAGGCCACATAGTGGGAAATGGTACGGTTAAACCTGTAGGTGCCAAGGTCACGGCTATTCGTGAGTTCCCCATCCCCGAAACACGCAAACAACTCCGTAGTTTCCTGGGTATGGCGGGATATTACAGACACCATCGCGTGTCCTCTTACTGATCTCTTAAAGAAAAATGTTAAGTTCAGATGGACTGATGAATGTAATCGGGCTTTTAGTAAACTGAAAGATCTGCTTTCAAGGTCACCTGTGCTGATAACACCAAACTACAATAAACCATTTAAGATAACTGTAGACGCATGTGATACAGGCATGGGGGCAGTAATATCTCAGGAGGGGGATGATTCCCTTGAACACCCTCTTTGCTATTACTCTCAGAAATTCAACCCACACGAAAGAAATTATAGCACAATTGAGAAGGAGCTGTTAGGGCTAATTCTGGCACTTAAACACTTTGACTTCTATCTAAACGGATCACCATATCCTGTTGATATTTTAACTGACCATAACCCCCTTGTGTTCCTTTCCAGGGTAAAACAAAATCAAAGACTCATCCGTTGGAGTTTGTTCCTCCAATCTTACAACTTAAATCTGGCCCACATTAAAGGCAAAGATAACGTTGTGGCAGACACTTTATCTCGTATGTAAAATAGTACCGAATGATGCTGATTGATAGGGACATTACCTACTGATTTTTCTTTATTCCTTAATATCATTTTAACTTCTCGTGAACATTTATCATGAAAATTGAATGCTTTTTGATTAATGCAATGAACATGTATATATATTATATGTTTATCAATTTTTGCCTCTATAACACTTGAATTTTATTCTCAAATATTACATAATTGCCTGAACTATTTAACTCACTATTATTGATGCCTTTTTCTAAATGACTTTTTTGTACTTTACATAACATTGAACAAGCATAATAATATGTACAACTATTTTTTTTTTTTATTATACAGGAATTTCCCCTTTAAACTGTATGTAATTTCCTTATTTCGTAGGAGGGGCGTGTGTTACGAAACGACGTATTAATACAGATGTGAGGTGTTATATTTGTGTATTATATGTAACGCCGTAGGATGCAACCGTTAGACATAGATGTCAACGTTCTAGCTGAGTGTAATTTGACACTTGACCTCGTGTCGCTTCTCTAGAGAAGGAGTGTCAGCCGAGATAATTAACCCCCTTCCCTCCATTTCCGCTATCATTTACAACTCTTCCACTAGGGTGGTTAAGTTACTTGGCCTGGCATCTACGAGTCGTGACACTGAATTGTAATCAGTAACTACAATTGTCTCCCCCCCCCCCCATTTCTCCCTGAAGAAAACACATATATACGCTCACCCACTTGCATAGATACTTTAATTGGAAGCGTCTCCAATAGCGCCTTAATGTCTATTTTGCTAAGGTCTAAGGGCACCCTGAGTTCTGGCATGATTGTTATATTGTGGGAAGTTTAATCAATGTATGTAATTAAGTAAGATTAATGTTTTCACGCTAAACCCTGACCTCGACCTATCCGCCAGTTTCGAACAAAGAGAAACTGACTCTGTTGTTCCATTAATTAAACGACTTTCTAACCAGACTTGTGTCTGTGTTTTTGGGAGTGGAAGTTTTTCCCCTAGTTACGATTGGCTCTACCTTATGCTATAAAAGAGCCCGCACGAGGTTGGACTTCAGTCGAGGGTCTAATATTTTGTAAGGAGTAGAACATGTTATTAAAGTACTTATTTCTCTCTATTAAATAGTCATTCAGTTTAACTTGGAACTTAGTCGCTATTATCTACATTATTTTTATACTTATATTTGGAACTGTGTTGATCATGGCTATTCTTACCTTATTATAATAAAGATTTATGTTATGAATTCACCACGGATTTGACTATTATTATTATTTGCGTTGTGGAACTTTTACATCATAACTATAGTCAAGAACTTTCTTATTACACTAAGAATCTACACCATTTATTTTACAACTGAGCCAACTGCAAGGAAGTAGACTGTTGCATTCGTATGGAGTAGAATCCGATTGATAGGTCTTCACCATCAATACTATCCTGGACTAATAAATAAATAACATATATATATATATATATATAACATTCAAATCAACAAGGTTCTAATAATCTGGAGCCCGTTCCGGCTTCGTAATAGTGAGTACAACAGACTTAAACTCCAGCTTTTTTTTTAGAATGAGAGCGAGCGTACTCTTTTGGGGCTCGGAGAACTAACTCTGCTGTGGCCACGCACCACTGATACATCACCGTATGGCCATTCCTGTCCACTCTAAGTTCCTGCTTATGACCTGGTATCCATTAGAAAAGGGGTCGGCAATCTAAACCACGCGTGCCAAACTTGGCACGCAGATCAATTTTCAATGGCACGCGAGAGACCTCCAAGAGGAGATTTATTATTGATGAAATAAAAAAAAAACTAAATTTTTTCAGTAATATTTATATTTAGTGAAATCAATTTCACAACATTTAACTTTATGTACTTCCCTTTACAAAGGCATATATTAAGATAGATTGTTGGGCTTTTTGAGAAGCACATCCAAGCACTCAAAGCGGAGTTTCAAGACTTTCAAATTGATTTTTGCATACCTAATCAAGCATAACTGGCTTAATCTTACTACGATCTTCGTAGATGTAGATACTTATTAAGTGTAAGGATATTGGCGATTTGAAAACGTAGCTAGTTGAATTTTAAACCTTTAACGAAATGGGCATCGAAATGTGCCGAATTGTTTAAAAGATAAACTCCTCAAGGTTGAATGGACAAATAATAAATGCAAGAAATGTTTACTTACAACAATTTAACGTAAATTAATTTTATACCTCTAATAATAAAATCTTGTCATGAATATCACAATGCTAGTTTATGTAAAGAAAAAATAATAAGTCAGTAATATTTGTTATATTACAAAACATTACTTGTTTAGCATCACAATTGAATCAAATTTATAATCTTTATTTTATTTAAAGGGAGATAATTAGCTACTTTTATTTCCGCTAATATTTCTAATATTATGTTTTTTTAATTTGTATTTTGTAAAAGACTAAATGGCCTACAAATTATAAATTTATAATGACCAAACTATCAAAAAGTAGTTGAAAATTTTATAAATATTATATGACTTATATAATATATTATGCACATTTTCATAACATTACATTAACTACCCAGTTTGTATGATTACTTTGTATCAATTCCGCTAAACGTCTTTCGAAAGATAGGAATTACGCAATTAATGAAAGAACATGTCTCAGTTAAACTAAGAACAAAATATTATAATAAATATTATCAATTGATGGATATGTATCTTGACAACTAAATGATAACATTTACAAAATAGTTACCATAAATGTGAAAGTTTGGTAATATAATTTTGTATTTGGTATAAATGCTTATAAAAAGGATGATAATCACAAAGACATTATTTTTAAAAATTAAATATAAAACGCTTTAACGATTTTCTCTCTAGAGTCCTTTGCTTTTGGCCTTTGTCTGGATACGGATTTAAATTACTTACTTGTCTTATAAGAAAACAAGTATAATAGAGTTTTAGGCTGTTGGCACGCTGAATGATTTTGAAATCCTAGCTTGGCACACCATCAGCAAAAGGTTGCCGACCCCTGCTAGAGTGTGACCTAAACTTCGTATCAAATTGAATTAAACTAAAATTCACTAGATCTAACAAGGTTCATTAATCATATTGTGACAAATTAAATAGTTGAAATGCAATTTTTTTTTAAAGTAATATTAGAAACAGTATAAATTGTGCTACATGGCTTGTTAAAATTATTACATTATTTTTTCACGAAAAGGCCCTTTTTTTTCGAAAATGGTCGTAGGGGGAGCCGTTCCCCCTGCTCCCCCCCCCCCCTGGCTACGCTACTGGCTCCAACGTGTTGTAGATAGCCTTTTCAAAGACACCCCAGTGTGTTATATTAAAACATCCCATCGTTGAGTGGAAGCAGCAAAGAACGAAAACATTCTTTTAAGGGTACCCAAAACTGTTATACATGAAGCATTTTCGGCAAAAGAGTGTTGACCACACAAGTTAAGGGAATGGCCGACACATCCATTAAAATAAAGCTTTCTCGTTCTTTCTTTTCAAAATGGCTTGAACATCTCCATGGATTCCAGACATTGTGGCAGCATTGTTGTAACCTTGAGCTCTGCACATCATAATATAAAATTCGTCAGTGTTTACTTTTTAAGAATGTCAGAACTGAGGTCGTAAGCTTTGTTCCCCCTTAGAGGAAAAAATCCAAGAAACACTTCTCTCACTTCAACTTTCCCACTGTGGATTTTAACAAATCTGATCACTTCAGATATTTGGTGAGTGTGTGATATATCATCTTCATTGTGGCCACGAAATGCCAGATTTTGCTTAGCAAGATACAATGTAACATCTAGCAACCTGTGTAGGAAATCCCTCCACTTTTTCTTCCCCCTATCCATTTAGATTTTAGACAATTCTTGCGGCATCAATTGTTTTATGTAGCTTAAGTCCTGCTGCCAATGTTTTCCATTTTTCAAGGCAACATAGGTGATCGTCAGATGTCTCATGATTATGTAGTTTTGGACTCAGTTTCCACCACTTATCAAACCCAGTAACAAATTTAGATGTTGTTTCGGTAACATCAACAGCAAACAATCTCCAGCAAAAACAGTATGATTTCGGAAACAAAGAACTCCCTCTTTTGATGATTTCAACCCGAAAATGATCTGGAACTGGTATATTCCGGTAAGAAGCATCTGCTGATAGAGTATTCCGATTTTTCTCTTTAATGTCACTCATAATGACATCAGCCATATCTTGTTTCGAATCAACATTATCAGCATCAACTTTTTTTTACAAATAATCCAGGGATATTACTTGTGTTTCCACGACATCTTCTTCCAATTTCTGCACTATTTGTTCTTCTAAAGAATTCATGCTGCTTGCTGTATGGTGATGGCACACCGTGCTGCTAGTCATTTTCATTTTTTTTAATTATTATCTGCCATCCGTTCCTTTATCAGACTAGACCAGCAGTGCGGGCTCTGTAAAATTATCATTTTTTCAATATTTTTTTTTTCCCTGAGAGGGTGTCACCCGGTGCGGTCCGCACCCGCCGCACCCCGTCGGTACGCCACTGCTCCCAGGTACTTCTTGCTCTATTTTTTAAAGCTTGTGTTGTTGTTTTTTCGTGCGCAGCCTATAACGTTGTCCTAAATGACTTTTAAACTTGCCTAAAGACTTCCACTGTATACAACTTTCGCTATTAATCTAAAATTCCTATGGAGAAAATCATAGAGAATTACTAAACGGAAGTCTAGGGGACAGGATGCGATCGGAAATTCCGAAAAAGAGTTGTTCAAGTCACAAATAGCTGAAATATTAAAACAAGCGGTCCATCTTATTATAGTCTTTGATTAAAGTTTATATGTTAATTACTTTATCTATTGAATAAGCCATGCCGCCATATTTTTACACATGTAATAAAGTAGCTTATTGTTCAATCGATTGTTTTATGTTTTCAACTTTAAAAAAAAATTTTTGTGTTGTTTTGTTATTGTTTGGTATTCTTTGGTAGAGGGTGGTGGGGTCGAATCTGAACATGTGCGAGGCACTTGACAACCAGGGATAATAGGACGTATAAAAATATATCCCAATTGAAAAGACGTCAATTATGAACAACACTTAATTAAGCGTACAACTCATGAATTTCACATAAATTATATACTTTTCTCTACAAGATCAACAATTCTTGAATACTTGACGGGGGTTAAATGAACAAGGAAACATAATGGTGTGTTCAGAACCCAGGAAATCCCCATATTCAACAAAACATTTGTCAACAATATCTTTTAACTTGACCGATAAGATAGTAAACAGTGACTTGACTTGTGTACAATGATCAATATTCTACAAACAGTTTTTATCGATAACATTCAAACGTAGGCCTGTATTTCAGACAGTAAATGTAAGAAAGGATTTATATTATAGATCTATACAATTTCATTCTAACTTGCCAAAATCCTTAGGCTTTGTAAATTGTGCTTAAAAAGCGGATTAGTCCTAATAAAAATCAAAATCAATGGTTACAGTTTTTTGTCAGTGAGTCAGTTATTTGATACAAGAACAGCAGATAGTAGGTTCAATTGTACATTTAGCGTGTTGTTACATTGGACTTCTAAATAAAGTTTAGCTATTGTTTGTCTGTCTGTCTGTCTGTTTCAATGTTTTGTCAGACAGGAGAACTCTCACTCTGTTCAAATTATTGAGAAATATTCTTTTGTCCTGATTAAATAACCTAAGTGAGCCGGGGGGGGGGGGGGGGGGGGGGGGGGGGGGGTATTACAAGTTGTTGACTACGCAGATAATTATTGTGTCCGCTCCCCTTGGTAGATCAATGAACAAAATCAGGTTAAAACTTGGAGGCAATCATTTAGTCATGTGAAAACATCATACAAATAAAACATACTTTGAACATACAAATTACGACATACATTTAAAGGGAAATCAAAATTTGATTTTAAAATTGAGTAATGAGCTGAACAAAGGCATCAGATCTAATAGAATAGTTTCATATCCAAAAGTGTTAAATTACTAAAGTAACTAACTTGGTCACAGAGAAGGATGTATACCATTAAAACAATTAAATAGAACATTATAATCTGCATATTTTATGCGTTAAAAATGTATTTACAATAGGTTAAGATGAAATATTCATATCAGAATATTGCCGATGATTTAATTTGTGGCAATCCTTAAAATTAAATCTTGGCGATGAACTTTACATTATCTGAAACAATCCTAAATGTGTAAATGTGTAACATTATCTGAAACAATCCTAAATGTGTAAATGTGTAACATTATCTGAAACAATCCTAAATGTGTAAATGTGTAACATTATCTGAAACAATCCTAAATGTGTAAATGTGTAACATTATCTGAAACAATCCTAAATGTGTAAATGTGTAACATTATCTGAAACAATCCTAAATGTGTAAATGTGTAACATTATCTGAAACAATCCTAAATGTGTAAATGTGTAACATTATCTGAAACAATCCTAAATGTGTAAATGTGTAACATTATCTGAAACAATCCTAAATGTGTAAATGTGTAACATTATCTGAAACAATCCTAAATGTGTAAATGTGTAACATTATCTGAAACAATCCTAAATGTGTAAATGTGTAACATTATCTGAAACAATCCTAAATGTGTAAATGTGTAACATTATCTGAAACAATCCTAAATGTGTAAATGTGTAACATTATCTGAAACAATCCTAAATGTGTAAATGTGTAACATTATCTGAAACAATCCTAAATGTGTAAATGTGTAACATTATCTGAAACAATCCTAAATGTGTAAATGTGTAACATTATCTGAAACAATCCTAAATGTGTAAATGTGTAACATTATCTGAAACAATCCTAAATGTGTAAATGTGTAACATTATCTGAAACAATCCTAAATGTGTAAATGTGTAACATTATCTGAAACAATCCTAAATGTGTAAATGTGTAACATTATCTGAAACAATCCTAAATGTGTAAATGTGTAACATTATCTGAAACAATCCTAAATGTGTAAATGTGTAACATTATCTGAAACAATCCTAAATGTGTAAATGTGTAACATTATCTGAAACAATCCTAAATGTGTAAATGTGTAACATTATCTGAAACAATCCTAAATGTGTAAATGTGTAACATTATCTGAAACAATCCTAAATGTGTAAATGTGTAACATTATCTGAAACAATCCTAAATGTGTAAATGTGTAACATTATCTGAAACAATCCTAAATGTGTAAATGTGTAACATTATCTGAAACAATCCTAAATGTGTAAATGTGTAACATTATCTGAAACAATCCTAAATGTGTAAATGTGTAACATTATCTGAAACAATCCTAAATGTGTAAATGTGTAACATTATCTGAAACAATCCTAAATGTGTAAATGTGTAACATTATCTGAAACAATCCTAAATGTGTAAATGTGTAACATTATCTGAAACAATCCTAAATGTGTAAATGTGTAACATTATCTGAAACAATCCTAAATGTGTAAATGTGTAACATTATCTGAAACAATCCTAAATGTGTAAATGTGTAACATTATCTGAAACAATCCTAAATGTGTAAATGTGTAACATTATCTGAAACAATCCTAAATGTGTAAATGTGTAACATTATCTGAAACAATCCTAAATGTGTAAATGTGTAACATTATCTGAAACAATCCTAAATGTGTAAATGTGTAACATTATCTGAAACAATCCTAAATGTGTAAATGTGTAACATTATCTGAAACAATCCTAAATGTGTAAATGTGTAACATTATCTGAAACAATCCTAAATGTGTAAATGTGTAACATTATCTGAAACAATCCTAAATGTGTAAATGTGTAACATTATCTGAAACAATCCTAAATGTGTAAATGTGTAACATTATCTGAAACAATCCTAAATGTGTAAATGTGTAACATTATCTGAAACAATCCTAAATGTGTAAATGTGTAACATTATCTGAAACAATCCTAAATGTGTAAATGTGTAACATTATCTGAAACAATCCTAAATGTGTAAATGTGTAACATTATCTGAAACAATCCTAAATGTGTAAATGTGTAACATTATCTGAAACAATCCTAAATGTGTAAATGTGTAACATTATCTGAAACAATCCTAAATGTGTAAGGATTTATGAAATCAGCTGTTAGAAACACATTCTAATTAGATATCTAGAAAATAAACTATATATTATATAGATTGTGTTATTGTAAACATTTAAAATACTTCGCGGTATTGAATACAAGATAGATATATATAGATAGAGAGATAAACAGATATATAAATATATAGATGTATAGATATACAGATAAACAGATAGATAGATAGATAGATAGATAGATAGATAGACAGATAGATAGATAGATAGATAGATAGATAGATAGATAGATAGATAGATAGATAGATAGATAGATAGATAGATAGATAGATAGATAGATAGATAGATAGATAGATAGATAGATAGATAGATAGATAGATAGATAGATAGATAGATAAATAGATAGATAGATAGATAGAATATATATTTGAGACACCATAAAGTTTGAATTTCTCAAATCTGTCACATGATAAATAAGCCTTAAATGCAAGATATAATTATGTACATGACGAGTTAGTTGTTATTTCATACTAATATAATTACAATATAGTTTTGTCTCACTTTATTTGCAAATTTTAGTTTAAACCACCCTTTAGGTACTTTTGATGAATAAAAAATATGCAGATAATTGTAAAACACGAATCGATGATAGTGATGGTGTTTTTGATGTTAATTTATTGTCTCTTATTTAAAAAATCAAAGTTAAGTATTTCAAAATATATGTTTCCCTAAACGTAGGCTTACTACTATAGGTCTAGTCATACATAGGCTATGGTAATATATTAATTTATAATTTAATGTTCTTTAATCAAATTAATGATAGTATATAAGTGGAGTTTCGTTATTACAAAACTTCTGCATTCAGAATTCTGAAAATTGTCCTAAAGCCAACAATAGTGACGTTAAGAGACGATAAAATGGAGGAGATAGAGAGAAAGAAAGAACGAAAGAAAGAAAGAACAATCCAAGGGAGAAAATATTTTTAAAGAGAGAGACATAGAGTGAATGAGATTGAGATAGAAATAACAAAGAATAATAAAAGAAAGATGGATGGAATGGATAAGTAAAGTGTGAAGTATTTTTTATTTACATTTAAAAGGTAGATAAAGTTTTCTAAATATAAAACGAAGAGATGAAATCATTTCCTCACCTTTAAGACATCGCCCGCGTTGACTGTATTGTGAAATCTGCACTAAAGGGAGGCCACTGGCAGCTCACGCGATTAACTCTGCTTGGCTCGAACTGTAACAACTTGGTTGCAGAAAGTGTGAGTACTTCAACAGCTCTCGTCATGCCGTTTTACAGCTATTGGTGGGGGGTGGTTTGGCATGAAGGCCAGGCCGGTCGTGCTACTGGACAGTTTGGTTAGCCGTTACTTTAGGGCCCGTTGGACAAATAGTTAATTAGATTTCTGTCATACTGAAATGATTGTAATATAATAATAAGTTATAGAGATAACTAGACAAATGAAAGATAGATATAGGCTATCGATAGATAGATAGAGAGATCATTAGATAGATAGATTGTTACATAGTTAGACATATATATGTAGGTAGGTTTATAAGTAGGTAGGTTTTTCAGTAAATAGGCAGGTATATAAGTAGGTAGGTTTGTAAGTAGATAGGAAGGTATGTAAGTAGGCATGTAGGTAACTAGGTGTGTGAGTAGATAGGTAGGTATGTATATGTGTATGTAAGTAGTTAATTGAGTGGGTATGTAGGTAAGTAGGTAGGTAGTTGGGTGGGTTTTGGGTGGGTAGGTAGGTAGGTAGGTATGTAGAATTATTTACCAGTCAGGAGTGGAATCTACAGATAACCTGAACTACCCTGCAGTTCTAAAATCATCCAAAATTGAGTCTCTTACTTCGTGTGCCATAATTTGGATAAATTCAACTTATATTGTTTTAGAAAGATAAGATGTGACACACGATCCTTTATTCCCATTGTTCTTATATGGCTTGCTAGAAAAAGATCACATTTTTCTATAAGTTCGAGTAATCTAGGAAATGTCAATTGTGAGGAGAAACAAATAATTGCTTATCTCCTCTTAAAGGTAGAACACGCTCTGCCATAGTAAGCTTAATTATGACTGCCACAACTCGTTCAAGAACATGTTTCCAGAACAGCCGTTTATATAATATATATATATATATATATATATATATTTATATATAATAATGTTGCAGTAAGCTTATATTTAAGTATAAATGAAAATTGTTTGGGGGCCCCCAAGAAAGTGGGGGCCCTAACCTATAGCTTGTTTAGCTTATAGGTAAATCCGACCCTGGTCATATCTTATGACAACATTGTTGGTGTGGCTGGAAATTGTGTCTATGGGTGTGGTGGCAACGAGGTGGGATTGGTAGGGGAGGGGGGGGGGGGAGGTTGAGAGGTATATAATTAATCTAACCTCACATTTGACAACATAACATAAATTCAACATGCATGATGGTAAACATTCCAGCTGCTTATTGTGAGTGATTAAAAAAATACAAATTTTATGACATTATAGATGATAGACGATATTGTAAGAAAATAGTGTAAAAAAGGGTGGAAGGGAGGGGCGAAATTTGCAAAGGTAAAATAGTACACGGTTTTGGGGAGGGGTCAATAAAAGCAGCAGGTATTTTCTGCACTGGCGCACGATTTCACCCTTTTAAAAAACATCAAATATTTTCTTTAAGTATGAAAGGTTAAAACGTAAACAATTGATAATTAAAATTAATTCCTATCTCTCCCCAAAAAAATTAACAAATAATAATTTTTTTAATTCTTGGATTTTGAAAAATAAAAAGAAAGAGGGACGGTAGTTAAGGTTGAAAACATTGAAACATTGAAAGAAAAGGTAAGTCTAAGGTAAGACTTAAATTCATAGACCACGTACTGCATAAAGCCTGACTGGCTTGATCTTACTACAGCCTTCTTATATATTTTTTTAAGCGTAGAATTATTATCGATTTTAAAAAGCAGCTAGTTGAATTTTAAACATTCCCCCCAAAAAAGGGCATCAAAATGTGCCAATTTGCGGAAAAATCTGGTAGGACGCAGCGTAGGAAAGTAGTCTGCTCTTCTAAACTGCTTGTCATTCGGTTTACCTTCAGCTTTTGGATCAATAATTTACACTTGTGAACAGTCTTTGTCGCACATTAAAGCTGTTTTAAGCATAAAATAAGGTCACTTACACTTGACCACTCAGACGTGACTAAATATTTGTCTGATATTTTACAATTAGCCAAGAGCAATTGATACAGAAAAAAATATATGTTCATCTTTTTTAATTAAACACAAATAATATAAGAAATGCTAAAAAAATGTATTTGCTTTATTAAGTTAAAAAATATAAGAGACTTATTTACCAGCATTATATTATGTAATTGTTGTAATTATTAATATTAAAATTAGACACCGACCGAAACCAAATTTTTAGTTTCGGCCGAAAACGAAACCATACCGAATATTATACATTGACTTTCGGCCGAAACCGAAACCAAAAATTAACTTCGGCCGAAACCGAAAATGCGAAACAAATTATTTCAAAAGACTGCACATTATGTGTAATATTAACTAGATTATGGGCACTCTATTTGAGTAAACCATTCTTTGGAGTGACTACATAATCCGTTATTATTATCTTCAGTTTTCTACTTCACATTAGGCATGTTATTACACTTTTTTTCTTTCTCAAAACCTATGTTCGGCTCTAAATATCTTTTTTTTTTTACCCATTTTCGGTTCCCCCTCTCCGCCCCCGGGCAAAGTAAGTTATAGTTTGGAAAAGACAAATTTGCATTGATTATAATAAAAAAAATAATACGAAGGACCATTGATCCTTAGAACGTGGTGAAATCTTTAAAAAAAAATAGTTGATTTTGGATTAGCAGAAGTCAAAAGCTGTAATCTCATGAATTTAGACCTTTATAATTATAATATAAATTAGTGGATGTTAGATCTATATGTTACACCCATTAAAAGAATGTTTGTAGAATATGAATAAAATCCCAGACACATCTATTTAGGGTTGACAGGGGTCCGGCAAGAAAATTAACCGTTTTTGAAAAGAACCTTACATGCGCTGCAAAGTTGTTTTTTTAATTGACCAAGTTGCTTTTTAGTCTACATTAAATAAAATGTTGGGTCAGTTTTACTAATAAAATGTAATAAAATAAAATGTAATAAAACTGAACTGATTGTGGATTGTGAAACACTCAATATGTCATTCTTTTGTCTCTCTATGTCCTCATTTTGAAGTTCAAGTATCTCGCAACCTTACGTCTATCGGTCTGTTTGTCTGTTAAAAAAGCGTTCAGGAGCAGTGGGGAAATTCCAATTTTTTTCTTTTCGAATACGTAGATCAAATGTTTGTATCGACGACTAGCGTTAACATCTGCATTTGCTGTTGTGTGTGCTTGTATCGCGAATTTACAATCAATATAAAAATAAAAAATTAAAAAAAATATAATTCGCCTCTGACAAACGAGTGTTTGCAAGGAATATAATGTTAAGGAATTATTTTGTGCTAATCAAACAGGGTTTACAAATATTTCTTCAGATAAAAAGAAAAATAAATCGTAGGACACAGTTATGAATGATTTCATCCCGAAATCCGGTTTTCGTTTAACATCCCTACCTAACACAGATTAATTCACAACAGTTTAACTAAGTGAAAGTATCAATAAGCAGAGTAATAGATGCAGCAATAGCGTAGCATTATGAGTTTTGAAAGTTAAAATAGATATTCGGCTGATGACCAAAAGTCAATATCAGTTTTGGCCGAAACCATAAACAAACCGAAAATTAACATTTTGGCTTGGCCGAAACCAAAAACACGCCGAGAAGGGTTTTTTACCCTATTTTCGGAGCCGAAAACGAAGCCGAAACCGAATATCGGTCGGTCTCTAATTAAAATGATAAACTCTTTAAATGGATAAAACAATTAATGCAGGAAATGTTTCTTTACAACTGTCTAACGTAAATTAATTGTATACCTCTAATTACAACTTAAAATGAATATTATAATGCCGGATTTGAATAAAGAATAAATAATTAGTCATTAATATTAGTTATAGTACATACGAAAAGATTGTTTGGCATCACTATAGAGTCAAATATGGAAACATGTATTTAATTAAAGGGAGGTAACTAGCCTGTTTTCTTTGCTTTAATATTTTAAACACGTTTCTTTTTTTTTCTTTTATAAAAGAGCTAATAATTTACAATTTATACTTTTTAAATGATTTAACTTAAAAGATAGTTGTAAACTATATAAATAATATATGAATAAATAATGTATACGTACATTTTTAAACAACACATTAACTACCCAGTTTATACGATTACTTTATATGTACTCACAACACACAGTATTGAACTAAGGCTACTGTGTTAATTATGGAGAAAATCTTAGATCATCTGAGATTAAATTTATATACATCTTATTAATTCTTAATTAATTTAATCCAGTGCTAGATCTATAATTTATATAATATGTAGGCACACAACAAATTAAAAATGTTTATACAATAATTATTCACAGTAAATGTGTATAAATGCAAATAAAAAGGATGATAATCACAAATACGTAATTTTTTTTATTCAATAATTTAAAACGCATGAAACAAGTTCTCAATAAATCTCCTTTGCTTTTGGTGCTAAATAAATTGTCTTATTAAAAAATGTTTTACAATATATATTATAATATGTTGACTTTCATAGGCTATTGTTGGTACGCTGAATGATTTAGGCTATAAATCCAGTTTGGGACACTATTATCAAAAGGTTGCCGACCCTGACGAAGACCATTTTTATTAAAACTTGGCTTTAGTCTTGTATTTTTTTAACTTGTCTATTCTATAATTTTAGAGTGGTATCACTGTTTCTATATATAGATCTACCCGATGATTTTTGCTACAAATATTGCTATAAAAAATGCATAGGCTACAACACACACATAAACTACTTGCCAGGTGTGTAGGCCTACGTTAGTGCTAAAACTTTATTTTAAATGTATTCTATAGATTTATTTTATATAAGCTTATATTAAATCCATGATTATTTTTAAAGGTTGTCTCGGTATCTAAAATACTATATTAACGAAGCATAATTCCTATTCAAGCTGAAGTCATGATGAATGGCATTTTTGTTGAATGTTCTTATTACATTTGTAAATTTGTCTTAATTGAAAACATTCTGTATTAAGATTACACCTCTACTGTGCATTAAATGTGTCGACAAAACAAATCATCTAAGGTATTGTCAGCAGAATTAGCGTATTACTATATATTTCGTTGTCTGTCTGTATTCTGTAACTGTCGTCTGCGCATAGAACTGTCACCAACGGGATATGCGCTATATAAGCACCGTTATTATTTATTTATTTATTTATTGGTTATAATTACTGACATATAGGCCTATATTGATTTTCTCCCTAGCTCAGTGTGGGTTTTTTTAACGTGGGACGTAATTAACATATCGACAGAGAATAAGTTGTGAAATGGCTTTCGGCTCTAGTAATAAAGTCTGGAAGTTTTTTTTGTGTTGTTTTTTTAAGTTGAACGTGGCCTCATTGTATGGTTTGTATTCACCCCCATTAGCAAGCTTCCTCTTCTAAAAGCGCACATTTTGAAGTTAGAACAAAGCATCTCACAAGAAGCTTGAGTTGTTAAGAGCCTTCAATGACAACCTTGACCTAATTGATTGTTTTGCCAGGTCTTAGAAAACATACATATATATGCCATTGTCGATTTTGTTTTTTTTTTCGGCATGTTTGAATATTAATTTGTTTAGGCTAAATATTTAATACACTAAATATTTTATACACTGTTAAAATCAAAGAGAAATGTAGGCCCTAATACACTGATGTAAAACTATTTTGTCATTCAAAGGGTGAAAAGCATATATTATTATTAAAGACTTTGTCTATTAGATCGTTCTTATATTAACGTGTGTAGCTGAAAAGTAATACATGTAGATCTATATTTAAAAAAAAAAATTAAATAGGGGAGAGTGGGGTGAGTTGGACAGGTGGAGAGTTGGAGACCACCCTTATTACTCAGAAACTAAAGATCGAATTTATAAAAAAAATTAGCTCCGATTATAGTTTTTGTTGCAGAAGTTTAAATAAAATCATGTCTGGCGCATTTCTTTCGTTTTTTTAGCACACAGATCAAATATAAATTTTAGCCAATTCAAACCTATTATTTGGCTCTTATAACGAATCGAATACAGCTTAAACCTTTATAGTTCTTAAAGCAGTCAAAGAATATTTAAAATCTGTATTCATTCATTTTATTAACAATCTACAAAAAAAGTTTAAAATATTACTTTAAAAAAAATAAAGTTTGTACAAAAGTCATGGTGGGGAGAGTTGGGTCATAAAAAAAACATGTGGTCCAACTCTCCCCTCATGTTATATCACTGTCATTGGATTTTTTAAGTTTGCGATTTTACATAATATATATATTATATACATTTCTTCTCATATTGGAACAAATAAAAAGCTTTTAACATTTAACATTTTACATCTTTGTAAAATGCTAAGGATATAACAGATATTATTATATAGACTACAATTGATTACATTGGAAGGGAATTAAGTGGGCCCTGTTTCAATAAACAGTAGCAAATCTAGAAAACATTTAAAATAAGTTTATAGTAATATGCTTTTATAGAGCTAAAACTATTAGTTTAGGACATGTGACAAATGTCTTATAAAGAAAGATGTCAATAAGTAGTTGTGTGCTTTATTCGGAAATTGCATTCCTATCTTGATATTCAATCAATTTTCCTTTAAAATTGTAATATGTAAAATAACTTTTGTATGTGCAATAAGTAAAATAGATCTATTTATTTATATTGAATTGTATCAAAGTTTATATTGAAAAAAACTAAAGCTAAAGATCTTACAAACCATGACTATGTCTCCCTACCCACTGGTCCATTTTACTCCACGCTATGTCCAACTCTCCCTATTTTGGGTATGCGTGAGAAACATAGAATTACTTTAAAACTATTTATTCAACAGATATGGCTCTTACATCATTTTCGATGCAATAAATACTTTTTCTAATGGTACTGAATTTATTAAGTTTGGTCAAATAGTTCCCAAGAAATGACCATTTATGTTCAATCACCACAATGGTGGCCCAAATCACCCCACTTTCCTACTTATTTTCTTTGAAAATTCAAACGAAAATCATAATAAGGGACACGATTTGTAAACAGCGATACAGTAAACTTTTTAATGTTCTCATATTTAAAGTAAACGTATTTAAACTTTAAACTATGGTCTAGCGTCGATCCTTCACTGTCTTTCTTGTTTAACGCCTTCTTCTGTCTCAAGACTTGTAAGGTTTACATTTTAAACTTTAAACTATAAAGCTTCAATACTTCTAGCTAGGCCAACTGGCACAAGCAATAAGCCTGTTCCATGTACTAAGGGGGATAACTCATTTTTTAAGTGACTTGCAGCGTTCTTCACAATTTTTTGAATAAAACACAAAATTATTTCTGAAAATATCACTTCTTGTTCTTTTTATTCTATTTTACTTTCAATGTAGAAATTCTTCAAAATATGAATGTTCTAACAGTATAACGCTTAATTTAAATCTTCTTATGACTTCTGCAATAAAGCACAAAAAAGAAGTAGAATCATAGACTATAATATACATTGACCGCTTGCTTTAGTTTTTTATGCTATTATCTTCTTTTTTTTTTTGCAATTCCCGATTCGAAATAAAGTAATTGTCATACAAGTTCCGTTTTATTAAATCGCATTTTTTTTCGACTTTAAATGAATACTAATTGTAGGCCTATTAATCCTATTATCATTGACTATAATAAGATGGACCACCTGATCTATTTTTAGAGCTTATGTTCTTTTTCCGTGCGCAAACAACACTGATCTATAAATGTTTCCGCTCTGTACAACTTTCGAGTTTAATTTTTCATTGAGAAAATCATAGCGATTAAATTAAACGGAACTTGTATATCAATAACTTTATTATTCATATAGCAGAAATACTAAAGCAAGCAGTCAATGTATATTATAGTCTATGGTAGAATGAAGAATTACCAACTACATAACAGCATAGGCCTAAGATAGCAAAAATAAAAAATTGTAGTAAAATACACACCATTTATTTTTTTTGTAAAAGAAATAGGCCAATAATGTGAATGCAAAAACAAATAGATCTAGGGCCTATAAAATATGTTAACTCGTATGACTCACCCCCCACCCAGTGCCCTCACATAGGGGAGGGCAGAGGGGGGCATATGCCCGGGGTCGACACTTCCAGGGGGGCGGCAAATGTAGTCTAAATATAGCAAATATAGCCCTAAACAAGCAGTTACAGTATGCTAGGGGGCACCGCTGAAACTTTTGCCCTGGGGCGCTACATAAGCTTGTTAAGGGCCTTTACCCCCCCCCCCCCCTATATTCCAGCGTGTCTCAACAGAAAACGATATTTTTTGCATTTTCCATGTAAGGAAAATGTATTGTAGGCCTATTGTAGTTTTTATATAGCCGTTAGACAAGATAACTAAAACTATTATAAAGTCTTCATCACTGGACTCTTCTGTAATTTCCAATGCCAGGTTTATTGCCAAATCCTCCGTGTGTGCTTATAGAGACATTTTAAGTGTATTTTCTTTACTTGTGTATGATGTTATTGCCCTGGTGATCTCGCTGTATCATTCTTCGAGCCATCTGTGTATATTGGACATAATTTGGGTATTTTGTTAGTATTTCTGGGAATTTCCTTTTTGATTAAATTGATGAAATCTAAGCCTACAGACGGGTTAGTAGGCTATTTTTTAAGTGCTCTTCAAATCTCCAAGACAAATTACGGGTGCGTAGACCTAGGCCTACTTTAAAAAAAAGCATGAGGTTTTACCGCGTTGACCAACAAAAATGAACAGATAGGCCTGGCCGCCTATAATATGAGCTGTGTCCTGTGTTCAATAATAACGAAAGCGTTATGTATTATGCACGATTTATATGTAGGCCTATTTAGTATAATGCGTCATAATTTTATCTTGTTCAAATTAGGCCTAACAAATACAGCAGTATAAGGGAGAGAGGCCTAATCAGCATCAATAAATGTAAACTCAGGAGTTCCACAAGGAACTGTTGTAAGTTTCCTACTAAGCTTATTTGTAATATTAGGCCTAATGACTTACGCCCCCATCGCATCAATGCAGGAACAAAAGAAAGATTTTTTTGCAGATACTTTCATAATTTACAGAGCAATAAAGACAGGGAATGATACGGAATCTTAGAAAAAGTCCTAGATTAATTTTTTTTAATCGAAAATTAACTGGAGTAGCCTACATGCATATCTTTCCACCCAGAAAAGTGCCAACTGCTATGAGTATATAAAAAAAAGAAACAAATAGATCTAAACAGCCTACCAACTACTTCATTCGTGTAAAAAATCTTACCCAAACTAATAATGTAAAGTAGGCTACTCAGAAGTAATAATAAATTTAAAATTATTATGGAATCCACATGTTCATGAAGTAGGCCTAATTAAAAAATCAAACAGAACATTATATAAGCTTCATAAAAAGGCACTTTTACATAGGCTATAGATATATAATATAATGAGAAAATAAAGCTATTATACTATCTAACATTAATTAGATCTATCATACTAGATTGTGCGCATTTTGTATAGGACCCATCAACTAAAGAAGACAAAAAACTACAACAAATTTTTAAAAAAAGCTGCAATAGTTTCTTTACTAGTTAATATTCACTACTGACAAGATTAACACCAATAGTTAGGCCTAGTCCCCTATATATCACTAAACATAGAGACACTAGTAGTAGGAAACAAGGGCAAAGAGCAGTGGCGAAGCTAGGGGAGAGGGGAGGGGGTCCAAATTCGAAAGTCCCCCTGGGCCCCTACTTGATGGAAGCCCCCAAAGGAGTGTCCGAATTGTTTTTTTCTCATGTCATAATGTCGAATGTCAAAATGCAGGGCCCCTAAAGAGGCCAAGCCCCCCCCCCCCCCCCCGGGCCCCCTAATCCCCAGCAACTTCACTGGCAAAGAGTAGAGCAGTAGTGATACGTATCTTATCTTCAGGGCCATATTTAGGATTGTGGGAGCCCTGTTCCCAAATTTATTTGGGGGCCCCTCGTGGCCTCGCTCCTGCCGTTAATTCATGTTACATTCTTTAAAATCATACACTTTATGTTGCTCTTAGCTTGGTTGGACTGGAGCGCTAAAATTGTAGAGGAATACATGAATTGTATTTTACATTCTCAACGAAAGAATGGGGATGTCACAAAAAAAAATCTTTTTGGAATGTGTGGGGGCCCCTTTAGTGTGGGGGCCCCGATTCCAGTGGAACATGTGGAACATGCCTAAATACGCCCTGCTTATCTTATACATTACAGACGCTCCTTCTATAGAGAAGATTATTGCATCCTACGCTCATTCGTGGTCCGAGTCTAGTCTTGCATTTTTATTAATGTTTTAAATGATGTTAAGTTACTGGTTTTCCTGGTTTGTTCAGGGGAGAGGGGGGGGGCACGTTGATACACATTTTACATTTATTTACATTAATTGCAAACCATTAAATTTAGAGTAGATATAAATACTTTATTTGTTCCCTTAGGTATCCTGCATCTTTTTATCTACACATTTTATTCATTAGAATATATATAAAATAAATATAGCTCTAAAAGCAATGTAAAATAATTAGTATCAACTTGCCCCGTGCAGGGGCAAGATGATACACACTATGGGGCAAGTTGATACATTGAATAAGATTTAATAACAACACTAATACAATAACAATTTAACAAACTAAACAACCCAAAACTATTATTTTATTGTTTATTTTATTACTTAGAACAATTCTGGTCAATAAAACTTGTCTCGCAACCCCATGTTAAGGCTTTCTTTTACATCTTCGCACCATCTGAAATTTAAAAAAAAAACAATTTAAAAAATTAATATCCCTGGTAATTTAATACATTTAAACTAAATTTTAAAATAACAATAATCGTAAAATAATATGATAAATAATAGTTTAATAGTAATGTATTTAATTAAACCTTTTTATTAGACGCCTGAATAAGGCCTAAGCATTAAACTTAAACCCCTAGGCTAAGCTCTAAATAGGAATAACCCTAGATAGACATTATAAAAAGTAAAGCAAAAAAAAAATGAAAATGATTTAAATGTAAGCTAAACTCAATGAACCTAACACTCTAATTGAATATAAATACGTTTTTGTAAAAAAAAATGTATTCTTTTATGTTTAAATGCTTTTTCAAAGGGGTAAATAGGTGACCGGATATTGTATCAATGTGCCCCCAGTCGTCTGTATCAACTTGCCCCACTACACCATATTGCATTAATTCGACTATATATAAAAACAAGACGCAAATAACACAATCGTAATTTAAATAAAAGTATTCAGGAATCCCTATTTAACCCAAATAAAAAGATTATAAAATAAAAGTAGGCTACTTACCGTGTCTGTAAAATCTCTTACGTAATAGTAAGTCAATATTTTTCAAAAGTCGCTCAAATTTCACATTTTCCTCACAGTACTCTCAATTTTGATACGAGCGAAGCAATTTTTACACCGAAATTAGGGGAAGTAGAAAGCTATCTCCCGTACTAACTCTTCTGCGCATACGTAGTATACTAGCTGTAAAAAAACAATTTATATCAACCTGCCCCTGTATCAACCTGCCCCCCTCTCCCCCATGCAACCCATTACATGCCAGAATGCCACTCGGGAAGAAAGAGTACTTATATGCATTTGTTCTCGCATAGGGGATACGGAAAGTGTTTTTGTCTTTATGTTTATCTGAGCTTTGCAACAGGTTGTTATTGTGTTGTATTTCTAAATTAGAGTTTAATGTTTTATGTAGGTATTATTACTACTTTACTCTTTGCCCTTCTGTCCTCTAGTGCACGGGTCGGCAACCTTTTGCTAATTGTGTGCTAAATTAGGATATCTAAATCATTCAGCGTGCCAACAGCCTGAAAGTCAAACTGCATCTATTATACTTTTTAAAAATTATTTTTTTTAGGACAATTATTTTAACACTGTAGCAAGACCAAGGCCAAAAGCAAAGGATATTATTTATACAGAAAATCGTTAAGGCGTTTTATATTTAATACAACATTAACGTGTTTGAAATTATCATCCTTTTTATTTGCATTTATATTAAATACAATATTTTATTACAAAACTTTTACATTTATGATAATCATTTATTGTCTAAACTCTAAACATTTGGTAGTGGAGATAAGGATATAAAACGTATTATAATGTGATCTTATGTACGGTCATAATTGTTATAGTTAAGCTGAATAGATTCGTAGTAATCATATAATCTGGGTAGTTAATGTAATGTTTAAAAATATACATATTAATTCTTTAGTCTTTTAATATTTATATAATTTTCAAATAGGCCTACTTTTTACAGTTTGATTATGTCAAACTGTGTAAATTGTAAGCTTTTTTTTTTAAAGAAAAAAAGAAACCTAGAAATATTAGCTCAAATAAAACGGGTTAATTATCTTCTTTTAATTTAAAAAAAAAAACGTTTCCACATTCATTTTTATTCAACAGTGATGGCAAAAAGAGTTATGTTTGTAAATACAACTCACTGAAATGTATCGCTGTGTCATTCAGAAACATCGGCTTCCGGAGTCAGTTACCCTCATTCATAACCGCAAACTGTTGTCTTATTATACATATTTAAAAAACATATCTTGGAGGTCTCTCGCGTGCCAGTGAAAATCGCTCTGCGTGCCACGTTTGGCACGCGTTCCTTAGGTTGTCGATCCCTCCTCTAGTGTTTCTAGGTTTAGTGATTTGACTAATGGTGTTACTCTTGTCAATTGGGAATATTCACTTATAGTTACATCATTATTAAGGCATTACACTCTAATTTAGAAATACAACACAATAACAATTTATTAAATTAAAAAAAAAAACATTACTAAATTAACATCATTTAAAAATACAAGACTAGACTCAAGCCACGGATACCTAAACTAAGACTCAATAATCTCCTGTAGAATATAATTTATAATATAAGATTCAATAACAAGGTCTAATTTGCAATGTTTGCAATTGGCTTTTTCCCTAAATGGATAAACATAGTCTGTAGATGAGACTATATAAAAAAAAACTCATGGTAAATGTATATGTTGATGATATAATATAGGCCAATTAAGTCTACAGCTTCGGAATATATAGTCAGTAGTTCAAAAGAAAAAGGTATTTGTTGAGTTATCTACCATGTTCACCATTTCTATAAATAGCGACGTTTGACAACATCTCACGTGACGCTACTAGAAAAATGGAGTCACGGAAAAAATCGTTGTTTACAACAATGGGCCTTTCACTGTTATGTGTTATATGCTTTCTTACTTTTTTTGTTAGTGTACAGGCAAGTGTTCATCATTTTAAAACTTCTGATAGTGAAACGATATCGAATGGTGAATCTCTATTGAATTCAAGGCGTTTGAAGCGCAGTTCTGACGATACGTTTGAAACGGAATCTGAACGAAGAGACCCGAAATGTCTTTTGCAACAAGATAATTTTAAAAAGGTTGTTAGTGGACTAAAAGATGGAAAACGTTTAGAGGAAACGGTAGGTCACTTTTCATTTACAGAAACATTTTTGTTTACTCTTACTAATCATGACTAATTTTGACTCTTATCTATGCTAGAGAACGTATTAGTTGGCTTATTTATTTCATGGTTATGGTTGTGTCATGTTACGGAGTCATATCTGTTATCATGTGATTCTCTCCAGGATTTAATACCAAATCAACTTGTAATTAACTTCCTAATATCTTACAACTTCTACATATTTTGAATTATAATCTAATTTAGCACGTTTAAGATTGTGTTAACTGCATACAAATCTAAGTCAATGATCATATCTATGATATAGGATTATAGGCCCTAGATCTATGATCTAATTCTAGTATTTAAATTTAATAGTAATAAATTGAGTAATAAGTTTTTTCTAATATATTAATATTATTAGGCCTATATAGTAAAGTATAGCATTAGTTGTGTAATCTTCTATATACAGTTGACTATATATATTTATAAGAAGCTTAATTTCCCCGGCATTGCCAGTGTACCAAATTACATTAAATATACTCTAATTACTATCTACTGAAAACTTTTAGGAAAGTAATTTAAAAAAAAATAATGCATTCAGGTTAAAAAAATCTGTCTTTTTATTCAACGAAAAGCTATCACCATCCCTGCATGAGAATCAAACACCCATCTCCAGCATGAGTCTAAAAATATAATTATATTTACTTACTAAAAATATTTTTTTAAAGCTTCAAGTTCTGAAATTCTGTACAACCTTAAAAAAAAAAGGTAGATTAATGGACATTTTTTTAAAAAGTAGAAAAAGAAGAGAAAAAAAAGTTATCAGTGGGGAATCTAACCCAGGTCGCCGGGGTGGCAGTTGGATACGCTAACCACTCAGCTAGGGAGGACATGTGAGTGAGATAGCAAAAGTAAAATATGAGGCAATAAGGTCATGTGTCTTTAAATTAACCAATGGGGATCAGAATCCTAACACAGTCTACTTTAGTATATATATATAGAGAGAGATATAGTAAACTGAATAAGGAGATATATAATATATATATAGTATATATATATTTATTAAATTATGCAAGTATAATTAATATGTATTTTTAATTTATGTAGAAAAATAGTCCTTAAACTTAAAATATAATCTGCATTCTATGCACAATTTTCTTCCTGTTGTAGGCCCCATTTTCCTAGTCCTTCAAAATGTTTGCTTACAGTTGATGATGATTAATTATATCAAAAAGAAAACAATGCATGCATTCAATTTAGCTAATCTAATCAGTAGTCAAAATAATAAATAATTAGCTTATATATATCGAAGTGTCTTCCTACCCCAAAAATTTGGGGTATCTAGGCGTACGCCTAGAGACCCCAAAAGTTTTTTAGCCTACTGCGCATGACATTATTTCCGATTTAGCTAGATCATCCTTTCATTATTCATGTCTAGTTTTGACAAGATATGATGGGCCTAATGATCTAAATTATGAAATTTTATCTAACTTAACTTTATCTTATCGTTTTTTCTTGTTCGAGTTGCTTAATTACTATTTATTGTTAAACATAACCAAGGTTTCGTGGCCTAATGGTCAGTAGCGTGTTCTGGCAACCGGAGTCTCGAATGTTCGAATCCAGCTATCTCCATCTTCTTTTTTTTTTTTTTTTTTTTTTATAAATTCAAATACAGTACAATGAGATATTTTTTTTAGTTCAATACGAGAATACCCTTCATTTATTCATGTGGATGGAAATAATTTCATTCAAAGTATCAAAGAAATAAAAAATCCGACTGTTAGGCCTAATGTCTAGCCTATTTCTTGAGAAAAAGTGTTAAATGTCATTACCAAACAATTTATAAAGTAGTTTAATAAAGTCATTAGTAAACATCTTGACTTGCGCTACAATTTCAATTACGATAAGCCATTCATTTAGCCTACTATGAATGTGGATGGACATAACAATCTCATTCAATGTATCCATTCAAAGTATTAAACTAATAATTAGACTATTAGGCATAATGCCCGTTTCTTTATAATACGTGACGTGCTCGCCGGAAGAATATCTCCCGCAATATTTTGTCCGGTCGCCTGACGTATATCTCCCGCGCTATACGTCCGGCGGCCGGACGTTATAGACACTGCCTATAATAAATGCATTGCTCAGGATAAATGACTACGCTTAATATGCCATGTGCTATATAAAGAATATCATTCCTTGTTTACTTATTGAAGTTGACATTCATTGTTATATACAGTACACGTTGATAGGAGAAAAAATATATTGCCACACAGGCATGTTTTAAATGGTATGGCATAGTGTATATTACTGGCCAACAAAAAAAATATTTGGTCCCTTTAGGCAACCAGCTAGATAGAACAAATTATTGGTCTATCTAGGCCACTAGCTAGAGACCCCATTTTTTGGGGGCATCTAGACCGCCAGCTAGATACCCCAAAAATTTGGGCTCTTTAGACCGCCAGCTAAATACCCCAAATTTTTGGGGCATTTAGGCCGCCAGCTAGATACCCCAAATTTTTGGGGTATCTAGCCTCTTCCTATATATATTTCAATATTAATTTTTTTGCTAGAAAAAGAGGAATATAACTACGCATTTAATTTTGCAAGTAAATTTAATAACTAACAGAAACAGCACATGTAAGAAAAAAAAGCAGCAAAGAAAAAGAAAAATGTGTAAAGAAAGATAAATAGATGAATTATAATCCTAGCTTAAACAGTCAGATCAATAAGTAACTCAGATGACCACCAAATGCAAAAAAAAAACTGTTTACAAGTGCTTAGCCAAGCACACGGTATGGGATTAAGTTTTTCATTACACAAATGTAACAATGTCTTTTTTTTTACAATAGTGGACTTCAATGTACTTGTAACAAGTCATTAGAATTGTCTTTCTGTACATTAATTTGTCCCTGTGTATTGTCTAAAGCCATTTTATAATTCATATGTCATCTAAATGAAATGGTTTCTTTTGATACTTATTTGTTGAATTAAGTAACCAATACTTGCATTTCATTTGGTTGCTCTCTTGGGGGGGGGGGGGGGGCATTGAATAAGTACACAAAGGTTGAAAGTTTGCAGGCGTGTGATAATTTTGATTGTGGGGGTAAGGATGAAATGTTCTAAATAGTCAACTATTATCTTTTATAAATTTAATTGTTTAAGCTTAGAGTAAGCAACTTGATATAAAGAAATATCTTTGTAAAGACAAATAATACAAAAACAGTAAAATTAATGGGTAGAGAGCTAAATAGAGCTAACACACAAAGGAGAGGAAAAAAAAAAGAATACAGAAACACAAGTAAATAAATTTTAAGCCTTTACTTAAAGACAGTCCAATCAGGAGTCTGCCAAACCTACCTTTCTCTACCTAAGTATGCCTAGCCATGTGCCATTGAATTGAATGAGATATTAATTCTTCAGATCCTTTGTTGAAACCTTTGTTTATAGTTGTGTGTTGCAAGCTAATTCTAAGGCTCCTTATCATCTCTATAGATTTAAAGCCCTTGGTTGTATGTCATTGAGTGGGATTCAATGTGAACTGGATGCAGTTGATTATCTGTATATTGATTTTTGAGTTACACAAGAGAGGAGCAGGCAACACCAGTAAGAGTTATTGAGTGTTGAATCAGGAAGTCAGTATAAAAGAAGACTGCAGTTACAAATAGGTTAACAATTAACCTCGAACCATAGTTCTAGGTTGTTGTTGTTTTTAAAATTATTTTGTGACATGTAATTTTAACAGATAAGAAGTAGGCCTACTTTATCAATTACTAGTTCACCTGGAATGAACAATAATCATCTATATAACAATCAATTACTAGTTCACCTGGAATGAACAATAATCATCTATATAATAATATAATGTTGTCTTTTCACTTATTTAAAAAAAAAAGAGAATGCCCTTATACCTTATAGAAATTAAAGAAATTATTTAACAATGTTTGTCATGAGACTAAAGAAATCTGCATTAATGTATTTTAATTAAATTAATTATATTCCCTCTGCAATTAAAAGTAAGGAAAATCTTATATAAAAAGCCAAAATTAAAACATACAAATGTTCAATCATACTTAAGCAAGTTCCCTTCATTGCCTTTATTAACAACATTTATTAAATAATTTTTAAACTAATAGTCAGGTTTGATATATTCTACACCATTGAGGTTGAAAAATGTTAGTACATTTATTTGAAAACTTATTGAGAGGCATGGCAATGATCTTCACTGCTTTCAATTCATGGTTGAATCAACATCAACAACCATAAAAACTCTTATTTAGTGTTCAACCATCAGTAAGCTTTTGTGCTTCTTATACTAAAATTCTCAATAGAAATTTGAGAAAAAAGATTGAATAAAATACATCTGTTGTTTAAGGTTAAAAAAACAACAATGTATCATCCCATTTGGGAATCACTAATTTATACCCAACCAGATTAATTTTTATTGGACCACTTCTCTCTATTTATTTTCATGCTCTCTCCACAGCATGTGTTTGAAAATGAGACCAAGTATAATTTGGCCCTGGCCTGGGCTGGTCAAGATGATGCAGGGGTATGTTAAGTCTCATCTACCTCATTCACTCACACATCTACCTCATTCACTAACACATCTACCTCATTCACTCACACATCTACCTCATTCACTCACACATCTACCTCATTCACTCACACATCTACCTCATTCACTCACACATCTACCTCATTCACTCACACATCTACCTCATTCACTCACACATCTACCTCATTCACTCACACATTTACCTCATTCACTCACACATCTACCTCATTCACTCACACATCTACCTCATTCACTCACACATCTACCTCATTCACTCACACATCTACCTCATTCACTCAAAAGCTTAGACAAATGTATTTTGATGAACAGATTGTGCTTAGTAGTTTTGTACAATATTTCCATTGTATCCAAGCTACTAGGTCACGCTGTAATTATACACGCATTTAGTTTGGCCTTCACGTTGTGTGTGTGATGGAGTGGATCAATAGTTTTTAATTAAGTATACAAAGTCCTATGGCAACAAGAATGATGTGGCTAGTCATTAATTCCTACTATGCAGAAAGCAATCATGTTAATGAACTTTTTTTTGAATAAAACATATATTAAAAGTCATAATATTTTATCTGTCTTTTATTCTTAGACCTTATTGTTTAAAACCTGGCTATTAAAGGCAAAATAGTAGCACATTATTTGATCATCTTTCAATATCTTTAAATAAATCTAATAAATAATGCAAGGGCTTTCATTGGCTATTCACAGTCATGTAGAAAGCACATACATCTGTCAAATGATGTTTGATGTTTAAGCTCATGTCTTAGTGTTCACTGTTTGTATCAATCAACAGACTCTTTTGGTGCTAACAAGTGAGTCAAACTTTGCAGGAGCTGCCTCCACATTATGGAGAAGGTGAGTTTTTTTTTGTGTGTGTGTTGTGGTAATTCTGTATTTGAGATTGGCCAGCATTTGGTGGTGCCTGGTACTAATCTAGTCTCTCGTGATTCTTGGCAGTGTTGACCATGGCAGAACCTGGACAAACTGGAATAGTAAAGTGGATGACAAAGTGTTTCAGAAAGATGACGGGCTTCAGCGTAATCCGCACAATCCAAGCAAAGTAAGCCTCAGTTTTTATCAGTTTTTTCCCCTGACATGTGACATTTAGTGCCCTCATGACATGACTAAAATGCATGTAACATTTAGTGCCCTCATGACTTGACTAGGATGCATGTGATATTTAGTGCCCTCATGACATGACTAAAATGCATGTGACATTTAGTGCCCTCATGATATGTCAAGGATGCATGTGATATTTAGTGCCCTCATGACTTGACTAGGATGCATGTGATATTTAGTGCCCTCATGACATGACTAAAATGCATGTGACATTTAGTGCCCTCATGATATGTCAAGGATGCATGTGACATTTAGTGCCCTCATGACATGACTAGGATGCATGTGACATTGCTATGATGCATGAGACATATCTTGGTTTATATTGACTGTCAGCATCAGAATGTCTACTGTTTTTGTCTTCCCTGCAGTGTTACCTGATTAGTTATGAGCATTACATGTACATCACGGAGAATGGTGGCGACACATGGAAAAGATCTGATCTGACGATTGATCAGCAGGACTGGGTGAGTGAGCAGCTCGAGTTCCATCCTGAGCCAGAGTATGAGGACTATGTGGCAGTTAAAACAAATACTAAACAGGTTGGTACCAACAACAAAAAGTTCTTGCATTTTTTAAACAGAGAGTGCTATGCAGGTTTTAATTTTTGTTTTTATTAGTCTGTTATTGACACAAAATGTTAGTGGTTTGTCTAGTTGTACATTTATCTAATCAAAAAACAACAATTTATTCAATTTGAATTTGATCATTATTTAGATTAAAATTGTATTGTTTTTTTATTTTTACTTTGAATATTAAAATTATTTTTTTTTATGTATTTATGTATACCAGTTCAAGGATGTGACTTTTCTATTTTTCTTTTTAATTCTGTTTTTTTTCTTCTTTCAAGTTTTTAATTTTTCATTAAAATAGAATTTTAGTATAAAATGTGTTTTTTTTCTGTTTCTCCTATCATTTTTTTTTACTGGGGATATTGGAAGGAGACAAATTGGAAAAAATAAAAACTACGCAGATTAAAAAGTCAATAATTGTAGTTTTAACAGTTTCTATAGACGGGCATTCCTCAATTTCCTGTTATGAATGTTGAGCATTGAAGTATAATGTCATTAGTCATTAATAATTTTTGTGGTAATCAGTTAGATAGTCAGTTTTACAGATTATAGGGTAATATTTTAATAACATGTTAGGCTAAATAAACTGAAGTAACATCTAAGAGTTAGGGTAACTTGAGACTAGGCGTTAAGGTAACTTAGTCCTAAAAGTTAAGGTAAATTATTATTATCATTGTTATGGATCATTATTATAGAGGTTTTATTTGTTACTGGTCTAGGGCCAGACTTTAAAATACAAAAGTATGATTAGTTAGTATAGATACAGTGAGTGAATGGATACAAATGAAATAAAAACATTGTCACTATTTCATTAAGTTTAAATCATAGAAAGTAGGATAGCATTTATTTTTTTCTTATGACTATTATCAGTGTCATCAGTTTTAAAATCAGTGAAAAGCTAACATCTGTGTATGTAATACAGTTTTAAATTTGTCTAGTTCATGAAGAGTTCTGTCAAGCTCTGCAAGAGTTCTTGTTCTTATTTTTATGATTCAGCTTAGTCAATAATCAATGAGCAGGGCCTACAATAACACATAGATTGAAATACAAAGTCAATAATCAATGAGCATGGCCTACAATGACACATAGATTGAAATACCAAGTCAATAATCAATAAGCATGGCCTACAATAACACATAGATTGAAATACCAAGTCAATAATCAATGAGCAGGGCCTACAATGACACATAGATTGAAATACCAAGTCAATAATCAATGAGCAAGGCCTACAATAACACATAGATTTAACCATCGATATATAATTACTTTATGCGCTGACAAAAGGTTTTCTTTTTTTTTAGACCTTATGTTGTGACTTTTATTGTTTCAGTTATATGTCACATACAACAACTTTAGAACTCCTGCTAAAATGATCAAAGACCAGGTCCATGCTGTTAAATGGTAAATTCTCATCACATTAATTTACTATTCATCTGCAACACTTTCATCAGCCAGCAAAAAAGTTGTTGATACAACAGTATAAGTTGAACTCATTTTTTTAGTGTCATTTTAGCCACATAACAGTAGGAAGAAAAATGCTTACTGTGTCAATTAGAATTGTTTTTAAAAAATTCATATATTATATCTCAAACTTAAGTCACTACTTGTAATAAATGAAAAGTATATACCTCAACTTATTATATGTGTGTGTCTATGTGTGTATTTAGTGGTTTGTATCAAATTTTATTCTAGGGGCAGTAAAGCGATGAATACAGAGAAAATTATTTATGCAACAACTGGGGAATTCATCCATCCATTATTTGGTAAGCTGTTGACTATGTACTTTTGATACATTGGTTGCTTTGAATAATGTTGTAATAAACTCACCATTTGACTGAAGTGTCTGTATATGTCTTCGGGTGGTTTTATTTTTATTTTTTAATAATTTCGTGCTAGAAGTCTGTGTTACTGCATTAGCCTTGACCTCCTCTATTGACCTGGTTACCCCCTTACAACAGGTATAGGCCCAGAGATTCTGGATCTAGAACGCTATGACAGCAACACTGGCACATGGACGACCATTCTGAAGAAAGTGGTTCTGTTTGATGTCCAGGACAAATTCATGTACGCCTCCGTCTTTAAGTCAGACAAGCCTGCCAATGAGGTAACTGAAATAGTATTGTGATTGTTGGAACTGATCTGAGTTTTTCAAGTAATGAATTTTGTAGTTTTAGTTTTTTATAAGTTGTGAAACAGCTGTGAATTGTTTTGGAAAAAAATGTGAGAACTCTGTTTCAAATATATATCTTTCCGTGAATATTTAAGGCCACAATTTTTATTTTGTTTTTCTATTTGCTAGAGTTTCATTTTGTGTTTCCCTCCTAATGATGTTTGTTTGTGTTGTAGGAAGCTGATAAGCTGATGATGATTTCCTCTGATGGAGGCAAGACATGGGATGAAGCCCAGCTCCCTACATTGACTGGTGATAGGGTAAGGCAAACTGTTGTTTCACTCACAGTAGGCAAACTAATCTTCTATCACGGTTTCTTCTAACTAGGGCACAAGTATTTTTCTTATAATGATGACTCATAATACTTTTGTTTTATGAACATCTTATTTTTTATATGGAGCTGAGTCATTCGAACATCTAAAATATGAGAATTTTATTTGATTTCAGTTTTTCTCTGTCCTGGACATGTCTGAGGGTTTGATCTTCATGCATGTGGACAATCCAGGAGGTGAGGCCCTGGCCCAGTAGAGTTGTCTTAGAGTTTAGTGATTTCTGAATGCTGCTAATTGCTTGTGTGTTTCATGATGCTGTTTGTTTGTTTGCTCAGATACTGGTCATGGAATTCTCTACACATCTGCGGCTGATGGAATTGTCTACTCGGAATCTCTGAGGAACCATCTATTCCCTAACTATAACACTGTGCATGACTTTTATAAGGTACTCATTTGGCAATAACACTGTACATGACTTTTATAAGGTACTCATTTGGCAATAACACTGTACATGACTTTTATAAGGTACTCATTTGGCAATAACACTGTGCATGACTTTTATAAGGTACTCATTTGGCAATAACACTGTACATGACTTTTATAAGATACTCATTTGGCTATAAGTATAGCATTGTAACATTGTACTAGACTTTTATTAGATTTTTCTGTTAACATTACTATCAACATTACTATTACATAAAGAGAAAACATTTGCTTTATATTTTCTGTTCAAAGTTCTACTTTACACAAATCAGTCTTTTTATAATTTAATTAGCTTGCTAATGAAACTAGAATTTTTTATATTAGTTTGCCACAGTACAGTCTTAGTGTTAAAACATTAGAACTGTAATTACAAGTTGAACAGAGGTGTCTCCATGTAGCTATTGCACTTGAATGATTGAAGGGCTTTAAGAGAATGTTTCCTTCTCCTCTTCATCGTAGATTGAATCCATACGAGGTGTTTTTCTGGCCAGTCAGATGAGTGATTTGGACAAGTCCATTCATACTGTCATTACCTACAACAGAGGTGGGGACTGGAAGAATGTCTCTCGGCCAATTGGAGCAGACTGTAAAAACTCAGAAGCGGTCAGTGGATTATTAATTAATTTTTTTTTAATATCCAATTTTCAATGTCGACATTTTAAAAATAAGTTTTGTTTGATGATTATAAAGATTTGTAAGTCTTGGTAATTGAAAGGAAACCCATTGAAGCTTGTTTATTGAAGTGAATGTTGTGTAAATATTTTTTCTTGTGTTGTACAGGAAGGCTGCTTCTTACAGATTCAAAACTCCTACAGTATGCATAGAGGCATCAAGGGCAGATTGCCCACCAGCCAAAAGGGTGCCTATGGTCTTGTCCTTGTTCATGGTGAGATATAGGATGTGCTAGCTTCTTTTTATTTTTTTAGCCATGTCAACTTCAAATGAGAGCCTTTTCCATGCTTTCCTAAAAGAGAGAATATTTTCATTAGAGTTTATGACCTTCCTTATTATGCTGTAAAATGTATGGTACCTAATTTTGCCATCTGAGTTTTTGTGTTGCTGTTTTTTTATAAAACATTACTCTGCACTTTTGGTATTTTTTAATTTCTGATAGTTTTATAAGCCTGGAATGTAGTTGGGAGGAGGGGGGTAAGAACTTACAGGTTTTCATTTCTAGGAGATTGCCTCAATACAGTGAGTTGTTATAAGGAAGAAAACATAGTGTGCAATCCTTGTCTGTAAAAGTAAAGATTAAAGAACAAAAAAATTATTTATTTTAGATGAACAATTACAAGTTGAGTGGAAGTCCACTTGAAACCTGCTGTACTACTAATGAACAGTGTGTAAGGCTAAATACTGAATTTATTTTGTTTCCATTTCATCCATTGTCAGGCCATGTTGCCAGCAACCTTCAGACAACTTCTCCAGATGTTTACTTGTCTACTGATGGTGGATACAACTTTAGAAAGGTCAAACTTATTTGTAGTCTCATTATGTCTGTCAGCCTTCTCAGGCAATTAGAAGTCTTTCTGTCTCTTTCTAACTCCATCTCAGTCTATTGCTCACTTTTTTATTCTCTTTATGTCTCTCATGCTATTATAAGTATTTCTATCTCTCTCTCTCTTTCTACCTCCATCTCAGTCTATTGCTCACTTTTTTATTCTCATTATGTCTCTCATGCTATTATAAGTATTTCTATCTCTCTCTCTCTTTCTAACTCCATCTCAGTCTATTGCTCACTTTTTTATTCTCTTTATGTCTCTCATGCTATTATAAGTATTTCTATCTCTCTCTCTCTTTCTACCTCCATCTCAGTCTATTGCTCACTTTTTTATTCTCATTATGTCTCTCATGCTATTATAAGTATTTCTATCTCTCTCTCTCTTTCTAACTCCATCTCAGTCTATTGCTAACTTTTTTATTCTCTTTATGTCTCTCATGCTATTATAAGTATTTCTATCTCTCTCTCTCTTTCTAACTCCATCTCAGTCTATTGCTCACTTTTTTATTCTCATTATGTCTCTCATGCTATTATAAGTATTTCTATCTCTCTTTCTCTTTCTAACTCCATCTCAGTCTATTGCTAACTTTTTTATTCTCTTTATGTCTCTCATGCTATTATAAGTATTTCTATCTCTCTCTCTTTCTAACTCCATCTCAGTCTATTGCTAACTTTTTTATTCTCTTTATGTCTCTCATGCTATTATAAGTATTTCTATCTCTCTCTCTCTTTCTAACTCCATCTCAGTCTATTGCTAACTTTTTTATTCTCTTTATGTCTCTCATGCTATTATAAGTATTTCTATCTCTCTCTCTCTTTCTACCTCCATCTCAGTCTATTGCTAACTTTTTTATTCTCTTTATGTCTCTCATGCTATTATAAGTATTTCTATCTCTCTCTCTTTCTAACTCCATCTCAGTCTATTGCTAACTTTTTTATTCTCTTTATGTCTCTCATGCTATTATAAGTATTTCTATCTCTCTCTCTTTCTAACTCCATCTCAGTCTATTGCTCACTCTCTTTCTCTCCTGCCCAAACCTTTGACCCGTTTGTCTTCAACCCTGGTCAGGTTTAACAGTTTCAATAATCTTCTGATCTGTATGTACTTACTTCTGGTGTGTGTGTTTATATTGTGAAGGTACTGCAAGGACCCCATGCCTATGAGATTGCTGACAGCGGTGGCCTGATTGTGGCTGTTCCACTCTCCTCTGACTACCCCAACACCATCAAGTTCAGTACAGATGAAGGCAACTGCTGGCATGTGTACAAGTTTACTAATGAAACAATCAGGTAACTCATTACATGAAATCACTGGCTACACCATAACTGTAAAACCAAACCAAAAAAAAATAAAAAAATATTTGTACAAAATTGAAATGGGAATTTTTTTTATCACCAGAACATTATTTGTGGGGACGGTGGCAGATCGTACCAAAAGTTCTGGGTTCGAATCCTTGTGAAGGCTAAGATTTTACCCTGGGACTGGAGGGTGTCTCTGAGTCTGCTCAGTTCTGATGGGTATCTGACATTAGTTGGGGTATAGTAAAGGTGGCTGGGCATTGTGCCACAGAAACTGGTTACGGCTGCTTCACCAGCCCTATGATCAATTTGGTCCGACTGGTAATTTACTTACAACATTATTTCCAAAAGTTGTGAAATTTATTTTTATACTATATTTTTATTGCTCCACTAAACTGCTAACATTTACATTTGCTATTAATAGCCTATAAGTAATATATAACAGATGAGAACTATTACACAGCCTTCATATATTATAATATACTGGCATTGTAGCTAAAATCAGGTTTGAGTATCACAAACTGTCAGTTTATAACAAAATATACAGGTATAAGTCTATAGCTAGTTCATCACAAACTGTTTGTTTATAACAAAATATACAGGTATAAGTCTATCGCTAGTATATCACAATGAGCTGAACTAGATTTATATTTTTTCTTCTTTTTTAAAAACCCAGTAATTTTGTTTTTTTGTGACTCAGTACCAGTCAGGCATTATGGAAATTCTGCTTTAGAATACTGGAGGAATGCTAATGTAGTTTCACTAGAATTTGAAGTACATATAACTTAAGTGTTTTGTTAAGTACAATTAACTCATTGTTTTGTTCTGTGTAGGTTTACTGGCTTATTAACTGAACCTGGTGGCAAGTCTATGACCATTGGAATCTGGGGCTACACAGTGAAAGAGAAGAAGTGGACTGTCAACATCATTGATTTCAGCAACGTTGTGACAGAAGAATGTAAGTTGACGAAGTAGCTTACTCTATTGTTTTTTTGTTTACTTCAACTCTAGGTGTAATAGAGGCAATACATATGTGTATATACTGAGAATTCGTTACATATGACACATCATGCAACAACAGAATGACTTTGACTCACTAAACACTTGTCCATTTTTTTTAAATTCTCACTTTCCTGTAATCTCATTGGTTCCTTTACTCCCTGTTTGACTTGTCTAGGTAAAGAAGAGGACTATGAAGAGTGGACGCCACACACAGCTCTCAAGTCTACATCAGGGCTAGATGGATGTCTACTGGGACAGAGGGAAACATTCAAAAAGATCAAAGCAGATTCTTGGTAAAAATAAACCAACAACATATTGAACTTTGACCTTTTGCTGTTTCTCTGTAACATGATCTATACTCTGTAACATGTTCTATAAATTGAAGTTGTGGACATTTTTTTAAAATGTATATAGCTTTTATTATATAGACATGTTTGTTATATGTAGCATGTTTAATTAGTAAGTTTTATTATGCATACTGTTTATTTAGAATGATGCAAATCATATGTTTTCTGGTCAGGTGTCGCAATGGTTACGGGCGTAACAGAGACTTGCTCCAGCAGATATGTCCATGTGGGGAAGAAGATTATGAATGGTGAGAACATTTTCATAAGTCTATAGTTTACATTTACGGTAGTTTGGTAGTTGTTGTTTTTATAGACACTCACTGATATATTTATATGTTTTGATACTTTGGGGATTAAGCTCTATGTTTTGATACAATGTAAAAATCTATTTCCATGATAAAAGTGTTAACCATGGTGTGTTGTTCTTTGTTTCTTTAGTGACTTTGGCTTCTACCGCCCTGAAGGGTCAACCAAGTGCGTCAGACAGCTGGAGATCAAAGCAGAGGAAATTGACATTTGTACTAAAGGTCATGTAGACAAGCTGATCACTATTGGGTTAGTTGACTAGTTCTAATAATAAATTGTGATGGGGATGACTTAACTCCAATACTGACTTTGTTTGTTTTAAGACTCTACAGCTACACATAGCTTCAACTCTACAGCTACACATAGCTTCAACTCTACAGCTACACATAGCTTCAACTCAAAGATTAACTGACAGTACAAAGCCCTAAGTCAGAAAGCTTATCTAGTTAAAGCTGGTTAATACATGGCTGAGAAGTGTATTGATTGTATAGACTTGTATTGAAGGTTATCTGCTAGTACATGGATTGGGACATTTTTAACAAGGCTGACTTTACATATACTTTTAGATGGAAATATCACTTTACATTTTGGAATTAAATTTTCTGTGGATTTAGAATTTGTTGGTAGACAAAATACACCCACAATGCTTTAATTCAGAATATCTAATGCTTTATTTCTAAGAAAAGAGAATCTATAATATATTGTCATGAATAAAGTTTTATCAGAAAACTGGGCTTAGAAATAAATAGGTTTTATTTGGATTTATTTTTGTAGTTTGATTTTACTGGAAGTCTCCACACATCTTCAAGTGGAGTATTTTGTCATTTCTTTAAAAACTCCCAATGTCTCTCTCCTATATTATATATCGTCGTTGTCAGGCGCAAACCGGCCAAGTCGGAAATTTTCTAATATTTTTTTTTATTAAAATGTTCCATGGGACATCCCACATGATGTCTAAAAATATCTTGTAGTATTGTCCAATAGATTTTCTACAATTTTATTTCTTTTTAAAACGGTTACGTTGATTTGTTTACTTGATATATGCAGGTTTTTGCTTCTCCTGAAAAATTTGCTATTTCAAACTTGGCCCGTTTGCGCCTGACAACGACAATATATATAAATGTGTTTGATGTTGTTGTCTATTTAAATGAACTAGTTTGAAAGTTTTTATATTTCTCCACACCACTGAATTATTCCCTGGAGTTAATCTTACAATTTTGTCTAAAGGTATCGAAAGATCCCAGGAGATAAATGTGATGTGGAGAATGGTTTCCATCCAGTCAGCGACATAGTGCACCAAGACCAGATCTGTAAGCCTGGGAACAAGGAAGCTGTTGTCCATGACCTTAAAGCCCCAATAGAGGTAGGTCTTGGTTGAAGTATAGACAAATGGCTCATAGAACCTGTCTGCTGTTTAACATGGTTTGACAGTGGCATAGTTTAGTGTGGAGTGTGGTTAGGGCTAGGCATGTGTGTTAGTGTTGTTTGGGCAATGTTTTGAGAACCAATGTCATATATTGGTCAACCTGGGTTGAGGTCTCAAAAATAAATGTAAAAAAATAAGCTGCCATCTTCTCCCCTTGCCTTGTAGTCACTTGGACCAGCTCTGTTTTCAAATGATACATATCATACAAGAAAGCTGTCTAAAGAGGTCTGACACATCTTTAGCATTCAACACATTGCAACAAAAAGGTGCAACAGCTTTGTCTAACTGATTTTTCTTTACAAACCCTGCTCCACATGGAGTAAATGTTTTTAATACTGAATACTGTGAACTAGACAAAAAACACTAGCAAAAAAAAAACAAATAAATATTGGCAAGCAATGGCATTGTTTGGCTAGACAGGCTTTGTGATGTTCACACAATCTGAAACTGTGTGGGTTGCCCCACCGCCTAAGCAAAATTAGCATTGAGGTTCACACAGACTTTACAGCATATCAACAAAATCTGAGACAAATATTGTTAGCTGAAACAAAAATCTTTTAAAAAAAAATAACCCTATACAAATTGAAGTTTGACTTTATTTATAGTTTGTAAATGTACTAAATTTGCCTAGTTAATGGTTATATCAAATTTTTTGTTCCCACTGTGACAAAAAGAACACAGGTTCAATGAAACTAGTTTTGATGGCTGTTATCTTCACCATCTTGGTTCTAGTGGCTGTTGTTGGAGCTGTGTTTGCCTACAAAATGTTGCTGCTGAGGAAACAGTAAGTAATGTTTGACATGTGCGCTGCTGTCGTTTCCATAGCTGAGACTGACGACCTTAACTAACATTGTCGTAACGGACCAATAATGGCCGTAACTGACATTTCAGTAACTGGGACCAAAGACTTTAACTGAACTTTAACTGACATTTCTGTAACTGGTACCAAAGACCTTAACTGACATTTCTGTAACTGGTACCAAAGACCTTAACTGACATTTCTGCAACTGGGACCAAAGACCTTAACTAGCTACTTCAATAAACAGGATTTTGACCTACTTTTCGTGTTCAGCGAAGCGATATATTTTTGTGCAGTTTTGAAGCCGATCGAAATTGGTATATGTTCTGTATTATTGATTTCGCCTATCTTTTCTAAAATCTATGTGTTTAAATCATTTTAAACCAACAAAGTTTTTTTAAACTACATTTTTTATCATCGTTTTGATGTGTAAATAAACTTTTTTTAATGGCGCAGTGCTGTTTTGGAAACTATTGTGTTACGAATATCGGTCATAAATGAATGACGTAGTAAGGCATTGACCTCTTAACAAGTGCGTATCAGAGTCCAAAGCGACCAAGGTTTGACCTTTATGCCCTGAGGGCAGTTTAAATAAAATAATTCGTTCAAATCCCGTGGAAATTGGAGGATAATTCTGGATCGTAGTAATTATAGAGAAAGAGGTTAAAATGCGTATTAAGACCCTGTAGAATCTTCGATGATAGTTTTCTTTGTTAAGTCCCGACCTCCTTAAAGTTAGTTCAGTTTAAACGTTTGTAGAGTGAAGTCGCTATATTCATTTGTATATTGTATGCCATTGTATTGAAACTTATGTTGCCATCAGTTGATGAAGTTTATTGATCGTTTATATTGAGTCTACAATTTAAATAAAATTGTTTATTCAACAACTGGAGTTGTTTGATCTATCATTGTTGAGAAAGGTGTTGAAGATAATTATCACGAATATAACTACATTGCTGCATAGACCTGTCAGTCAAGGAACCCCTAGCTTGGGCTACAGATTAGCAGAATCTAGAGACTTCTAATAAAGATACAACTATATTCATTGAATCCGATTTAACGAGTCGTAATAATAGTCATCATATAGAGGGCCATAACAGTTTGGGGTCTTCGTCCGATATAGTTGTATAGTGAAGCATATATTCAAGTTGTGTTGTGTTGTGTGTTGGAGCCGTGACCTACTGAGCAAGCCTAAGAACGCTGAAATTATTCTTCCGATTGGAAAAACGTAAGTTGGAAAAATTTACCACTTTATAAATCTCTTAACTAAAGAATGGAATTTATTGAAAATCCAGAAGAAGAAGTTCTGAAAACTTTATCAATAAAGAAGTTAAAAGAGATCGCTGAGATCTTAAAGATAGAAGTTACTGAGACTACACCATCGAGGACTGTGTTGACACAGCAGATAAAAGATGTGTTGATTGCGAGTGGAAGGTTGAAAGTAGAATCAAGCGCGGAGGGATATCAAGTTGAAGGTCAGACGTCGAAATCTATGTCAGAACAGTTTAGATTTCAGTTAGAAATGAAACGGATGGAAATGGAGATGGAACAAAAACGTCTTGAGGTGGAACAAAGACGTCTAGAAATAGAAAGTCAGGAAAGAGATAAGAAAAGTCAAAGAGAAACAGAAAGTCAGGAAAGAATAGAACTGGCGAAGATAGGAGCTACTAAAAAAGAATCTCATAATGATGTAGAGATGGCCAGATGGAAAAAGCTAGTCCCTACCTACATTGATAAAGAAAGTGAAATAGCTAATTTCTTCCAGACCTTTGAAATTTCTTGCAGAGATTTTAAGTTCCCAGAAGATAAATGGGGAATATTAGTCAGAACAGCTTTTACTCAGGGAAGGGCAAGAGATTGTGTTCTATTGTTAAAAGAGGAGAATTTAAATGATTATGAAATCATTAAAGACACTGTACTTAAAGCCTATAACCAAATACCGGAAAGTTATCGGAAAAGGTTCCGTCAGTACACAATGTCCCCTTACCAAACACACTTAGACTTCCTTAGAGCAGAAGAAAAGTTAATGGATCAGTGGATAAAATCCAGAAATATCTCCACATTAAAAGAAATGAAAGATATCATTCTGTTAGAGGATTTTATTAACAAAGTGAGGCCGGATATAAGAATGTATTTATCCGAGCGTGATATCACTGACCCACATAAGGCTGCTGATTTAGCTGAACAGTACACATTGTGTCATAGGACAGCTGATGGAAAGACTTTTAATAGGGCACAACGGCAAGCAGAAAACACACAACAACATCGTGAAAAAGAGCATTTTGTGAAACAAAATGATGTTAATAAAAAACCTATCAACAAAAACGTCCAATGTACTTTTTGTAAAAGAACAGGACATAGCATTGAAGACTGTTGGAGTATACGAAGCGACAAAAGACCTAACAAAGTGGTCATGTGTGCAAGCCATAAACCAATACAAAATGTACAAGAAAGCGAAGATACAAACGAACTGAATTCGAAGAAAGATTATTCTAAACCAGAAACACTGAGGGTGGATTTGCCTGAGAGCAAAAGTCAGAAGGTAGAGAAATCTACAACTGAAGATAATGAGGATAAATATCCTGATTATAAATACAGAATGGCTACTATTGGATTAATTGTCCAAGTCCACAGAGACGAGAAAGTAGACCAAAGTATTTTTGACTCGAACAAGAGTCTGAAGTCATCGAAAGATGAAACAACACCCGAAAGTCATGGTCAAGGGAAGAATAAAATTGACACAGAGACCCTGTGCAGTTTTCAACCGTTCATTAGTGAAGGTTGTGTGGCCTTACAAAAGGAAGGACCACTGAAGTCCGTAAACATATTACGAGACACAGGAGCATCATTAACACTGCTGCTTAAAGATGTATTACCATTGAATGATAATACATTGACAGGACAGACTGTCCTATTGAGAGGTTTTGAATGGAAAGAAGAAATACCTCTACATAGGATATACCTAGCATCTGACTTGGTGACAGGATATGTGACAGTTGGAGTAATATCAAAACTTCCTGTTGAGGGCATATCTGTTATCCTAGCAAATGATTTGGCGAAAGGGAGGGTGAGACCTGAACTGATTGTGAAGGAAAATCCAGACCCTAGTCCTATGGTGGAGACAGGAAAAGGAAAAGAACTTTATCCTGTAGGTGATGTCATAAATGGTATGACACCACAGAAAAAGAAAGAAGAAATTCTCTCACAAGAAAAGAAAAAGAAAGAAGAAATTCTCCCACGAGAGAAGAAAGAGGAAGAAGAAGTGGAACTTGATACTACTATTTTCTCCATGATTGAAAATTGTCCGAAAGGAAATGATCAATCAAAGAAGTCATCGCAAAATGAATTGATTGCTGAGCAGAAAGTAGACCCAGAGTTGCTACAGTTGCATGAGAAAGCTGTCGACGAGAAAGAAACTCCTACTAATGATGTCTATGAACATATAGACCACAGCATGAACAAACAACAATGCAAACCTGCAGTTGCCGGTACAGATGAAGATTGGAGGAGCATCACCGAAGAAACGAGTGCTGAGAACTGGACCGAAAATACCAAAAGCTATGGGTTACCACAATCCATACCGACAGATCGAAGGACCAACTTCACCTTGGAACTCTTCAATCCAGTCCTAAAGAACTTATGCCTGGAGCATGAGGTGATAACTGAATCCTATCCGGAAAGTCGAGGAGCCTATGGACCAATCTTTGGACCCACTGTCCGAGGACCACTCAAACTACTTCCAGAGGAATGGCAGACCGAATTGGACCTCCTTGGGCTGATCAAGTACCTAGATAAGTACATAATTTTTTTGTCTGACATAACTGTTTTTGTTAGAAAAAAATTGTACACTGCTCACATGCAGATGCCATTGTTGTGTGATGAAAGAAAGGCAAAAATATTATATCATTTGAAAATGATAAAGCCTTACCTTCTGAAAACAATTGGAATAAGCTTGATGTTGTTAACATTGTTACTCTTATTTGTAAAATTTATGCCTGGAGTACAGGATGAATTGAATGACAAATTCACTGATAGTTAGTTACCAAACTTACTATTTTAAAACTAAATCCCTTACTTGTGAAGAAAAAGGAATGAGTAAAAGTATTGTTAGAGTAAATATCATTATAGTGTGATATTTCTAAACAAACTTGTTAGGTTGAGCATTAAAAAATAATTGCTATAAGAGAAAAAGATCAGTTTTATCCGCAGAATTGGTTTCTAAATCAGAGGACATTATAAATGTGGACTGATTATAAGATATGTTTGAGAATCTCTGGAAATGATAATTGAAACATTTAGCAGAGAGGATAATTTGATTGAAAAAGATGTAAATGGTTTTGAGAAAAGAGAATTTTTCTATCACTAAAGTATTGAGAAATGTTTTATGATTGTACTATGGAAATTTATTTTATCATGTACTGTTGTTGAAATATTGCACTGAGTCAAGATGCAAATTTCTTCTATGTGAATTTATTCATTTGTTCTATTATCACTGAATGTATGATAATGAAGGGTAAAAATAGTTGCAGCAAGGCAGAACTATGACTAAAAAGAATTCCAAGAATTGTATTATATATGATTTTTCACTTTTAGGATACTGTTACATGAAAAGCAGACCAAAAGTAGAAACTAATAAAACTTTGTATCCTTGTTTGTATAAATTTAGGATATGGGCCACTGATTTGACACTGCAAACCAGAATGATTGAGAATTTCATGGTTGAAAATTTATAATGTTGACATACCAATGTTCAACAAATGTATTATTAATTAAGGATTTCATGTCAAGATTGTAAAACTAATCTATTTTTTTTTTGTATTAGTTAAAATAGATTGAATGAATTGTACTGAAAAGCAAAAGATTGGGTAGACCTGAACACTGTGAAGTAACAGGAGAACCTAGAACCTAATGAATAAAACCTTTATGGAAAATGGAAAAGAGCAATGTACCCCACTGAAAAGATTGGAAATGAAATGTTTTACCACACCAGTCAAACCAGCAGTTTGTTTTGTACATAAATTGTTACATTGATTTCGCTATGAAAAAAAAATTAATAGTAGCCTATGCTTAACTCTTTTCTACTTCAATAATATTGTATTTAATGTAATCTAAAGAAAATAAGTACTTACTGTGTAGTACTAAGATTGTATGAAGATAATATAACTTGTTTTAATTGATAGTTAATTAAGTAAATTAACCAAATTTGTTTAAGTAAATCCATGATTGTCTGAATGTTTCAATTTAACCTGCTACGATGTGAACTCTTTTAAAAAAGAAAATAATGACGTCGAAAGGTCATGGTAAAATGAAAGATTGAAATATTTTTAATGATTTTTGCTATAAACTATTTTAATTCGTGAACAGACTATGTTTAATGTTCTCAAAATAATATAAATGAATTTGATTTTGAGATGATAGATGTTAAAGAATGCTCATTTAATACGATAACTATTTAATCGCGTAGCAATTTTATTTGACCTCGGCTGTGATGAGGTAGAAATTTGCATAGCGATGTCAATATTGTTAGAATCAATTGGGAATGAGAGAGAAAAAAAAAGAGAGAGAGAGAGAGAGAGAAAGGCGGAATTGACCTACATTTTGGGTCGCGTCACCGACAGTTGTCTAATGTTGTCCAAGCCTACAGGCTGAAAAACAAATACTGTCGAGAAAATGATCGTGTTGTTGTGTAATTAGGTCAAGCCTAGTAGTATTTTTTTCATCAAGAGCGTTTGTTTTTTTTCTCCTTATAAAAAAATAAGTCGTGTCTGAATAGACATTAAGTGATTTTTTCTTTTGTTGTTTGATTACAAATGTAAAAGATATTAGTTTATAATTAAATGGACTAGAGAGTTTTTATTACAGTGGAATGTTCAATGTAATAGAAATTATTAACTTGTATTATATTATATCTATTAAGAATGATTATGTATTCTTCTTGTATACAAGATTTAGATAAACAATTTAATTGTCCATTGTTTTGAATTAAAAATTGAATGATTGAATGACTGTAGTTAAGCCATTTGATAAGATGAACTTATATTGCATATTATAGGTTATTATTATCAGCTCGATTGAATTATTGGGATAGCCAATTGAACTGTATTGTTTTCCCCGGAATATTTTCTTTTATAATTATTCCTTAAAATTAACATTTTTCGTATGGTTAAAATGTAAAGGAAATAATTATAAAGCTTTAGAAGGGGGGGGATGTTACGAATATCGGTCATAAATGAATGACGTAGTAAGGCATTGACCTCTTAACAAGTGCGTATCAGAGTCCAAAGCGACCAAGGTTTGACCTTTATGCCCTGAGGGCAGTTTAAATAAAATAATTCGTTCAAATCCCGTGGAAATTGGAGGATAATTCTGGATCGTAGTAATTATAGAGAAAGAGGTTAAAATGCGTATTAAGACCCTGTAGAATCTTCGATGATAGTTTTCTTTGTTAAGTCCCGACCTCCTTAAAGTTAGTTCAGTTTAAACGTTTGTAGAGTGAAGTCGCTATATTCATTTGTATATTGTATGCCATTGTATTGAAACTTATGTTGCCATCAGTTGATGAAGTTTATTGATCGTTTATATTGAGTCTACAATTTAAATAAAATTGTTTATTCAACAACTGGAGTTGTTTGATCTAACATTGTTGAGAAAGGTGTTGAAGATAATTATCACGAATATAACTACATTGCTGCATAGACCTGTCAGTCAAGGAACCCCTAGCTTGGGCTACAGATTAGCAGAATCTAGAGACTTCTAATAAAGATACAACTATATTCATTGAATCCGATTTAACGAGTCGTAATAATAGTCATCATATAGAGGGCCATAACAATTGGTACGTTTGCCATTTTAAGAAAAATATTTAGATGTCTCGATGATATTTAATTCTATCTCGATGAGCTTCTTTATTATAATTAAAGTATGTCTGACAGATGTGTTTTTAATATCGGGGTCCCTGTTAGTTTTAGCAAGTTCCTCCAAATGGGACGTTGCAGAATGAATTACCCGGCAAAGCAGGAAGCTGCTTTAAAAATAGTCAGCACTGAACTATATAATATATAAAATATCTCAGTGTGTAGGCCTATTTTATCTCTTAAGAAATTAATGAATATTTTTCCCACTTTAATTGCACACAAACTACTAAATGTTAAATAGATATAATTGATGGCAAATTTAAAAGTTGTCATACTTATTGTATTATTTTCAACCCATGCTTAGTCCCAAAAAATGTGTAGGCCTAAAAGTCATTTATTATAATAATTAAGTCTATATTCTATGACTATGTCACTATGTGCTATGTAAATGTATGTCTAGACCTAGAATAGTACGGCAGTACACCTACAAAGTAAGCTATAAAGTGTTTTTTTTAAAGAGTGTAGTCTAACGATCTTTTTCCCCCAAAAGTACATGATCCATTTACTCTAAAGTCTAAAGGAATATAGATCTATTTATAAGTGTAGGCCTACTATTTTTGCATGACTACAACAGTAACAGCTATGGCTATGCATAATAGACTTTTTATCCTCACAAACATAATTATTTTTTTTATAGTTTCATCTATTTTTATCAATTTTATATAGGCTATATTTATATATGAAGGCCTATAGAGACATATTTATATTTATAGAATTTAATTTTACCTTTCACTATTGATACTTAGGATATATTCAATTTTCAGTTTTTAAAATAGTTTGGACAGTTTGGAAGAAAATGTGCACAAATTCAGAATTACTTACTAATGACATTGGCAATGTTCTTCCCCCCCCCCCCCCCAACCATGCACTTTGCCACCACCCCCCCTCTCTATGGTAACCCTTGATAACCTGGCTACGCCCCTATTTAAAAAAATATATATTAAGCATATATAGGCCTACCTAGACACTCCTACAATTCTATATAGAAAAGATTTTTTATTAGATACAGAGAGACGCAGAAAGAAAAAGTGAATATTTAATCCTAGCCTATCCTATAATAATATATGTTAGTTATAGATACCTATATATTTGTGTATAGTAGGCCTATGTTCAAAGATTGTTTTAGGCATGAATTTTTTGTTGTTGTGGGGGGGGGGGGGGATGGGAGGCCGACATTTTATGATTTGTAAAAATTATAATGACATTAAATAAATCATTGTTAGTTCTGGGCTTTTATATATTAAAATGACTATTGAAGTATTTAATTTTCCATTTTCAGTAAAAGGATGGCTGTTCCAACTATCCCCCACACCCAATTCAATGAACCAGTAGGTCTACCCCAAGTTTTAAAAAACTACTTAAGTGAATTAAGTAAACATTAATCCCATTTTTAGTGTAAAGAATGGATACTTGTAGAGATTCTCTTAATCCAGCATAGATCTACAATGTCATTCACTTATTACCAACACTGCATTTTTGTAAAGAGAATTTGAAATGAGGAGGACTCTTGTTGGCAGCCTATGTTATGAGGACATCAACTATCACATATGTCAATATATATATATATATATATATATATATATATATGTATTTATAAATGATGTGTGTAATTGTTTCATTTACAGTAAGGTTGTGTATCGCTATTCCATGTTGAACCAGACAGAAGATCAGGACAATGAATTTGAAAATGCCCTAGTTAACCATGACACATTGTACAAAGATTCTTCTGATGATGAGGTAAATTTTTTCTTTGTGCCATCTTCTTCACACTTTGCATCCCTTATATTGCATACATTACTTTAGATCTATTGATGAAGTATCAAGTCTAGTTTAATTATGCAGGCTAAGTTAAGTTTCATTCCCATGTATTTTCACCCAGTTCACTCCCTTACAGCCTAAGCCTATTGGCCACATCCCAAAAAGATATGTAAAAAATTTTGAAAATTTGTATTTCAATAACTAACCCTTACCATTTTGGGATTAATCCTAAGTCTCTTCTGTGTATTAGTGAACCCTATGAGACTTAACCCTAGCCCTTAGTGTTGAACAAATGAAAAGATATGATTGGTTGGTTGACTTTTGTTGTTGTTTACTGTTTGTTGAAATAAAGAAAGGAACTCTGTTTGTTTTTGTTTACTGTTTGTTGAAATAAAGAAAGGAACTCTGTTTGTTGTTGTTTACTGTTTGTTGAAATAAAGAAAGGAACTCTGTTGTTTACTGTTTGTTGAAATAAAGAAAGGAACTCTGTTTGTTGTTGTTTACTGTTTGTTGAAATAAAGAAAGGAACTCTGTTTGTTGTTGTATACTTTTTGTTGAAATAAAGAAAGGAACTCTGTTTGTACCTTCAGGTAGAAGAGATAAATAAATCTCCACAACATAATGGTAAAGGAGCAGTGAAAGAACAGTTAGGATCTAGATCTTATCATGATGATTCTGATGATGTGAGTGGTACACTTATTATCATCCATTCATAGCATGTAATAGGTTACTATTATCATCTATTCATACATTGAACATGTCGCTATCATCATCCATTCACAGCTTAAATAGATCACTATCATCATCCACTCATAGCATGTAAATAACTGCTATTCATAGCTTGAATAGAACATAATTATCATCCATTCATAAATAGGTCACTATTACTATTATCATCCATTTATAGCTTGAATAGGTCACCATTATCATCCATGCATAATTTGAATAGGTCACCATGATCATCCATGCATAGTTTGAATCGGTCATCCTTATCATCCATGCATAGTTTGTATAGGTCACCATTATCATTCATGCATAGTTTGATTGGGTCACCATTATCATCCATGCATAGCTTGAATAAGACAGTATTATGATCCATTCATAGCTTGAATGGGTCACTAAGACATTATTATCATCCATTCATAGCTTGAATAAGACACTATTATCATCCATTTGTATCTTGAATAAGTCTCAATTATCATCCTTTATAGATTGGAAAGGTCGCTTTTATCAGCCATGCATACCTTGAATAACATTGTAATTATAACTCATTGCAACTATAGTTGATTAATATTTCCTTTCTTCAACAGGACATGCTTGGATGAAGTAAAACTTTATTGAAATCAAGATTTGAAGTTATGAATTGTGGTAAAAAGAAAAAAACCTGTACAAATGTGTATGACTGCCTGTGAAATGAACATTTGAAATATATATATGAAATTTGATGGACTGACCTTGGATGAGCTTGTTATAACGTAATCTCAAAGAGTTGATCTCCAGCAGGCCTCAATCCCCCTGTTCGTATTGGCTACCAATCTCTCTGTTCTCATTGGATACCAATCTCTCTGTTCTCATTGGATACCAATCCCTCTGTTCTCATTGGATACCAATCCCTCTGTTCTTATTGGCTAACCAATCCCTCTGTTCTTATTGGCTACCATACCCTGTTTCCATTGGCAACCAATACCTCTCTTACGATTAATTACTTTGTATTTTGGATGTGTCTTCCTTGCACTATTGACAAATCTTAACAATTATGCATGCATGTTGAACCTAAGAGGTCAATGGATTCCATCACTTTGGGTTCTATTCGTTAATTTACTTGGTTGTTCTGCAAGTACGAAAAGATATAGGGGATATAATCATTTCCAAAAGATGTTACCCAATGAAAACGATTGATTTTGAACATCAAACGTGAAGAACCACTAATTTTGAATGTACGGGATTTTTTTAATTAATTTAACGGCAAGTAGATGTATGCATTAACACCTGACCTATATACTTTAGTTGAGCATAGGCTAATGTAATGTAATGGATGTAAACTAACAAATTTTAACAAACTTATCGCGACTAACATGTGAACTATTAATTATCACATCTCAGTTTTGATGTCAACACGGATTCCTCATAGCTTATCTTGTAGCCTTTGTTTATTTCTAAAAGCTTTACTAGAAAAAATGCAGAAAAAATTATTTAAAGTTTTTTGACGGAAATAATCCAGAAATTCATGTATGTATTGAACCCAAAAGGTCATTAAGGTTTGTCAATTAGATGAACATCAATCCATCACTAGAACCAAACTTTAGTTGTTTGAAAACATTTCCATAAGACCAATACACTAGGTCAGTGTAAATACAGAAACAAGACATATCCCACTGACTGTATTGTTGGTGACTATATACTGGGGCCTGCTTCCTTGAGTTAATTTTTCCATAATTCCATACAAAACTTGTGTAAGAATTTTTCTTTTCAAAAAGTGATGAAATGTACCAAGAAAATGTATTTAGTGTGTCTGTTTGATGATTTATATTTATAATGATCCCTACTGATTGTTTTGATTATGAATATAATTGTTTAAAAGTATATTTTAAAAATTTGGGGCTTTTACCATTTTTTAAATTGCTTAGTTCACTGACATAATGAGTTTTGTTTTTTTTCTTATTTTTTTTTTAAAAATACAATTTTAATTTTTCTATTTTTTTAAAACGCCTTTTCTGTTAAAACTATGCTATGTATATATTCCATTCTATAGAATTTAATAAGAGTTGGATATAAATTTATAATAATATAATATTGAGTTTTTTTGTTCTATTATTGCTTGATTTATTTCACTTTAATAAATGATTGTCTTGTATCCACAATCTACCAGGATATAGAAGAATTTATAATGGGTCAAATTGTGTTTATTTCTAAGGCTACAAGACTGTAAAGTAAAAGAAGATTGATTGCCCTTGTAAGAAGCAAAGTTTATAGGGAGGACTTGTTCATCTTATACTTGTCTTTTAAATTGAAATCCTGGTATCATTTTATGTTCTGTGTTAAACTAGATCTTATATATAGCCTGATTTATATGTATATCTATTTTATTATGTATGATGGTCTATATTGTAGTCAATCACTGAGAGAAGTCAACAAACTGGCAGAACAATCATTTCTTGTCAATTATGTGATTTTATCTTTCTGCCAAGTTTTCTTGTTGCATGCCAAGTCTTTCATTTTGATTTTTTATTTCTCAAGAGACTATTTGGTAGCTAAGAAAACTTTTTGTGATCATAATTTCAGGCCCTAGAACGCACTGTGTCTTTCTAGCAATATTAAGATAAACAGCAAATATTTGTTTAACAGCTTGTTTTTTTTTTTTGGCATCTCAATTAAAAAGGCTGAGGCATAATTTAGTTTTGAGGAAAATTGTGTAAAATGTAGCTGAATGGTCCTAGCAGCTGTAGGTTTAGGTATAATGTGAATATTGAATATTATTACAGTACTGAATACTGTATTGATACTGTAAAACATCTTTGGTATATTTGTTCAAAGTTTTAAAAAAAAAGCTCTCTGTTCTAATGATTCAATAAGTTCAATAGATTTCAATCTATCTACAGCTCTTCTTCATTTCAGTTTCTGATTTGAACACTTGTTCCAGATAGTTCTACTCCAGGATGACATTTATTCCATTAAATCTCATGAAGACAAAGAACACTTATTGTTTGAACACTTGTTGTTAATTTATCTTTGGTTCCTCACTTTTTTTAAAAATTATTATTAATGGGAACGTTGTTTTTTTCCACAAAGAAATTATTTTTTTCCGCGCACTTTGCAAGATGAAAACATTATATTTGTGTATTATAGTGTTTGTTTTGTGTCCATAATGGAAAAAAGTATTTGGACAATTGCTCATTGACAACAATACAGCTGTACATGTTCTTTTATTTTTAAGTATCCAGATAAATATTGAGTTATTCATATATGTTTGTATTTAATTAATAGCTTTCTTATATAAACTGCCTTAACTTGGGCCTGCATAATGGTTTTGTTGTTTTCTAAATAACTATAGGATCAATGTTTAGTTTTTCACTGCAGCAAGTTTTCAACATGTCAAATTGAGTTACATTCCCAGTTTGTAATAAACATTCTCCATTAGTATTGAAACATTTTATTTAAAATGCAGGTTAAAGGTTAATGTGTTTGTCATCAATAAGTAAAGTAAGATGTTGAACTTTGTATTTTCTGTAATATGTCCCTCACTGCGTCCGATCTTCAGCTGGCTGATGCAACTGTGCCTTTCTCCCCGACTATCAAAAGCCTTGGCGTCTATCTGGACTCCACGCTGTCCATGCAAACCCACATCTCCTTCCTCACCAAAATCTGCTTCTTCCATCTGCGTCGTATTGCCGCCATCCGTCGTTATCTCACCAAGGAAGCTTGTGTTAAGCTCATCATCTCTCTCCTATTTTCCCGCTTGGACTATTGTAATTCGCTTTTGGCTGGTCTCCCGGCCTCCTCCCTTCAAGGACTCCAACGTATCCAGAACTGCGCAGCCCGACTAGTTCTCAAGAAGAAGAAGTCAAATGATATCAATCCTCTGCTCCGATCTCTGCACTGGCTACCCATCAACAACCGGATCTCATATAAGCTGGCTTCCCTCTGTTATAGGTGCCTGAATAACTGCGCCCCGGATTATCTTCGCTCTTGTATGGAGCTCTACACCCAGTCCCGCCCACTTCGTTCGGCATCTGACGCGCTTACTCTGCGGATCCCTCGTGTGAGGCTAGTGTCCGCTGGCGAACGTTCATTTTCCTACGCAGGACCGTCCGCTTGGAATCACCTCCCACTACAGATTCGCCAGAGCCCTAGCTATGACACCTTCAGGAGCCGGCTGAAGACTCACCTATTTCGTCAGCAGAATTAGCGTATTACTATATATTTCTTTGTCTGTCTGTATTCTGTAACTGTCGTCTGCGCATAGAACTGTCACCAACGGGATATGCGCTATATAAGCACCGTTATTATTATTATTTATTATTATATGTCAATCTGGGACTTTTTTGTTTTGTTTTTAATATTATATTAAACATTTTTTGTGTTATTCTAACATGATTTTGTGATTATTTTAATTCTCATTCTTCAATCAATATACAAACTACAACAAAGTTGAAAATCCTTAAAGAAATATTTTATTGAAAATAATTTAGTCTGAGCCCAAGAAGAAAAAAAATTTCACAAACAAACCATCAGTTGCTTTGTTAACAGCATTCAATGTTGACATAAATGTTAACAGCATTCAATGTTGACAGAAATCAAATACATAAAGATATAAATTAAAGTTCCACCCCCCACCTTTCTTATCTAATAGGGCTGATGAGCAAAGGCAGATTTCATTTGAGAGGATTTTGTGGCCAGCCCAATGACCCTCACCTTCCCTGTCTAATATTGTTTCATATTAATAGTTTTATAAATCCTTTTTGTTTTTAAATGAACTTTAATGTTATTTATACATGTTCAGAAAGTCCAAATCTTGCTCACTTGCTACAGTGACTTGCATTGCTACACTAACTAGTTAGTTAAATGTAAATATAAAATTCTATGGTTAGTTCTCAGTTTATGTTCAACAAAACTTGCAATTTAATTTCACTTACATTTGAACAAAGGTTTCATAGAGAATAAAACATTCATATATTTTTCATCTGCCATTCCTATCATGTTTACCATGACGTTCAGTCACAAAGCATTACACAATCAGACATGTAGCCAAAGAAAGGACACTCTCCCTGCTCAGCCATCCTAACTTGTCAAGGGGTTTTCTTTCACATCATTTGGCAACAACAAACTTTAAGGGTGAGAGGGGGGATTTAAAAATTGAGACAGGTGTAAATGCTGGGAACCAAATCTCTAGGTGAGTGAAAGAAGTATTAGCATGCACACATACACAGACAAGGGAAGAATTCAAAGCTAAGGTTAGAAAACAGGATTTGAAAAGAAAGTTTCAAGCAAGCAAAATGTCAACACAAATTGGTGGATTTCCACTCAGTCATACCTCCATATATATTTATATACATGACATTTCTCTCAGACTTCATTATGTATACATGTGACCAGCTAAAGCATTTTCTCACAAGTTTTAAAAGCAGGAACAATGGTCATCTAGGCCCAAGTTATAACAAAAAATAATAATATGTCTGTATACTGACTTGAAACACAAAAAATTATTATGTTTTTGGTATCAGCCCAAACGGAATGTTTGGCAAACATACAAGTAAATAGTGTTTGACTGAGAAATTATTTTGAATCTTCATTTAGTTTTGAGTTCCTGATAAAACAAATGGCCTTTTAAATATACCATGCATCAAACATCTATCTTTTTTAACAAATGCACAACATACAAAATTTAAAATCTAAAAATAAATATACAAATACTGCGAAGCATTTTCATTTACAATCTGTTATAAACAAATAAAAAACATTCTAAAATGTTGTCATGGAAACAGTGTAGTAAAACTTGCTAAAGAATAAAAGAAATAAAATATGCAGTAGAAAAAAAAACAATATTTTTAACAACAACCAACTTTCTGTAAAATATCTTTTTTATGAAATAAATATTTAATGTTGTAAATACTTGCACATTACATGGAATAGAAAAAAAACTACAAAAAAAACAACATATCAAGTTGAAACTAAAACTGTGCAGACTAAAGCTTGCCTACAAGTGAAACTATTTCATCTCTCAGCCAGTCAACTCCAACATAGTAACTCAGGAATGTAGATTTAAAAACATATATATATATATATAATGGATGAATCACTAGGTGTGTGTCTTGCTCACAATAAATAAATCACACTATCAAGGAAAATTAAAACAAAGAAATGTGACTTCAACAACGACACCCTTGTGATGACAAATGCCGTGCCGATGACGCCCATGATGTGACAACAGTCAAATGAAAACAAGGGCACGCACAACAAACGAGTGCAGACGTTGGACAGCGTGTGACACAAATAGTGTGACCATGACACCAAAAAATTGCTAACTTCAACCACTTGACAACAACAACAAAAAGTGTTGTGTATATGAAAGTCTCTGAAACATTATTTCCCCAGGAGCTAATAGAGAAAACCTTTGACATATAAATAAAGACTGCTTCATTTTATACAGGTCAGATATCAGTCAATTCAGTTTCTTTACAACCTTTATATAAATATTCATGTGTATAGATATATAAATAGATATTTAGATATAAACAAGCATATAAAAAGTATATATACTAACTCTATTAAAAATTCTTGACAATAATAGAATTTAAATTTGAATTACCTAGCTTCTGAGATTCAATCAGATGGAGTTGATACAGATTCAGATATGCTCAATAAAAGGCAAATTCAATAAAAATCCATCAAACAGTATGTAAGCCATAATTGACAATTCTTCCTTAGGTGCAGTAATTCTAAAAGGGAAATCACCCAAACAACAGTGTTGACTGGACATTTACTAAGTACGTAAGTTTTTACCCCCAGTTTCAAGGTTTTAAGATATAGAGTAGCTGACTTAACAAGTTCATGGAGATTAAGGCTGCACTCTAAGGTACCAAGCATGTGTGTTATCATGAACAAACTGTAAGTAAAGAAAGAGACCAAAGTCAGTCACACAAAACTTGGGACTTCCATGAGACTAAAAGAAACAAAGTGTACTCTGTGTTTTTCAATTTCCTTAAAATAAACTTGGCTAAACATTGTATGTTTCTGGCTTTTGGACGACCAAATCTTCAGAAGGCTAAAACAAACTTTAAAATTACATATAGGCCTAAAAGGTTTTTACAAAACACTTTGTTTAGATGTTAAATTGAACGTCACTGTGCTAACCTGGTATTTCAAATATACTAGTTACACTGAACTGGACGGTGAAACACTGACCAACAAAAACAATTCACCACTAAATCTACATAGTTAATTTTTTTTTAAACAATACAATGTATTGTTTATCTACTAAGTAAAAAAAAACACTGCCGACTGACACTTTAAGTTACTTGTCTGCAGTATATGACTAAACTAGTTCTGAGTACTGGAAGTATTCCAAGGGGTCAAAGAGCTACTACACTAGAAACAAGTAACATCATCAATCTATGAGCAACTAAAATCTGCCAAAACAGCATTTCTCTTTGTAAACGTAAATATGACCACACTGAACAGAACTAAGTGTAAAGTTTTACCGAGCACAAGTTGCTGACTCATCCAGTTATATGAGAAAACACTGCAGTAAGAGTAAGAGCATTTGCTGGTGGATTTAAATAATCCACTCGAACCCAATTGATCCATAGGGCCAGGGACATTACTGCAACATATTCTAGCAAAAGCTGGTTTCCATAAAATCCATCTAAAAAATCCTCAGCTCAAACTCAAAATACTTGTAATTACAAGCTTTGGCAATATTTGCTCTGGAATGAATTTTCTGAAATTGAACAAAGTAAGTTCATTGTACAGACTAGAACAGCGAACTGTGTTGTTAACTGCACCAATTGTCATTACAAACAGCACCATGTCACTGTCTGAAGTTAAGTCTGAATATAACAATACATAAAACCAGAATCCAATACACTCAAGTAAAACAGTCATCAACAATGAGCATGTCAAGGATTGCTTTAAAAAACACAGACCAAAAGAAGTTCCAAGATATAAAAAAATTAAAAACATTAACCAGTAATGAAGAACACTAAAATAATTAAATAATTAAAACTACATTGTGTTTATACAATAATGTCAACTTGTTAAAAAAAATATTCTTTCTTTTTCAGTATAAACAAAATACTGTTGTTAAATAAACAAATGTATATGTGTGTATGGTTGTGAGATGATTTGTTATCACATCTGATAATACAATAAACTAATACAAAAAACTTTCTTCATAAAAATAGATAAGAACACAACTGATCTGGGCGGGGAGGGGGAGGCCTTGTAAAAAAAAAAAGAGAGAAAAAGGTGTGTTCTGGCATTTCCTTCAATACATCGAGGGGCCAACGGTTGGTGGGGCCCAGTCCTGGCTCAGAAGTGTTGAGAGTCCATCATCACCAGCGTTAAGTACTAGACGACAACAAGTGCTCCACCACAATGGCAACAGCACCCCTTGAGCGCACCCAAGGTTGACCCTCACCCACACAAGTGAAGAGATAGATCAGTCCATGCTGCTTGTGGCGGTGGCTGATGCACTGCAGACTGTCTCAGCCGCGACGCTGTGGTTGACAACTGTTTCTGTGGCCGTGGGCGTGCTGTGGTTACTGCTGGCTGCTGTGGTTGTGCTGTGGTTGCTGGTGGTCTCTTCCTTGCTGACCACTAACTTCTTCATCTGTCTGATGACTGCTGTTGCATTGTAGGCTTGCTGTAAATACACCAGTAGAGTACATATTACACACAGAGCAATACTCTACACAACTGTACAGAACAACACCTACTTTATTCTTAATATTACTTTCAGTGTCATACTAAAAAGATGCAAATTAAAAAAATGTACTATTAATAATATGATCCCCATTTATCCAACTGAAATTCAAACATAAAAACTTAATATTTGTTAATCAACAATCAAAATCAATAATCCTACAACCATATTCACTTCACTGTGTATATTAAAACTATAGTTGCTAATCAACACAAAAAATGCATGAATCCCTAAGCCTTATTGCATTCTATACAAATATGTACATTAAAACTATAAAACTATATTTGTTAACAAACAAAATGAATAAACCTCCAACCAAATTGATTTCTATAACAATGTCAACATTGAGTCAGTCTAGAATTGTTTACCTTCCATTTTGTTCTAGCAAACGTTTTGAGCATCTGAGCTTTGACTGAGGCATGAATGTCTTTACTGAGTGCAGCATTACCAGAGATCCTGGAAAACAAAATAAGGAAGAGTCAGTTTTAAGTACATGGACAACAAACTTCAGGTGGTTAGAACTTCTTTCATTAAGAAATAACATACTAAAGTAAGCTTACCATGGATGGGCAATGGCCTGTTTACACGAGAACCTTTCCTTTGGGTCTTTGCACATTAAATGACAAATAAATTCTTTTGCTGAAATAATGAAAAAAAACATACTTTTTTTATCATCAGCTGATTAAACAAATTAAAAATGAAGTTATAATATGTAGATTTTATAAGTATTCAAGATGTGGAAATAGCTCATTCAAGATGTGTAAATAGCTCATTAGTAAGGTCTACACATAGATATGTGGAACAGTTATATTGTGGCAGCCAAAGGTCTATGTCTATGTCTTAGTCCCAGGAGTCTGCACAACTCTGACGGATACCTGACATTAGTTGGGGAAAATTAATCCAGCTGGACATTGTACTTGAGCCACAATTCCTTATAATACTATGGTCACAGACTACTAAATCCAGCTGGACATTGTACTTGAGCCACAATTCCTTATTATACTATGGTCACAGACTACTAAATCCAGCTGGTCATTGTACTTGAGCCACAATTCCTTATTATACTATGGTCACAGACTACTAAATCCAGCTGGTCATTGTACTTGAGCCACAATTCCTTATTATACTATGGTCACAGACTACTAAATCCAGCTGGTCATTGTACTTGAGCCACAATTCCTTGTAATACTATGGTCACAGACTACTAAATCCAGCTGGACATTGTACTTGAGCCACAATTCCTTATTATACTATGGTCACAGACTACTAAATCCAGCTGGTCATTGTACTTGAGCCACAATTCCTTGTAATACTATGGTCACAGACTACTTCTAGTGAAGAAAATAGTCTAAAAAGTATACTTGACTCTTACTTCACAGACATGTGTGTTGGTCTAGTTCTTTGTACAGACATTTTCTCACACTGTCAATTTGCAAATTCTGAGTCACAGTTGTTGTTGTTGTTTTTTTTACATAGCTACCTTTAACTGTTTTAAGTCACAGATAACTTTTATGCCCCAACTTTATGATTAATGGATCCCTAAGCCTAGTATTTTCATACTGAAGTGGTGTTATGAAAATGGTTAAATTTGCTGCGGCTGCATAAACCGGCTGTCTCAGGACAGTAAAAATATAACTCTAGAAGCTAGTCAATTTCTCACCAGACTCAGATATCTCATCCCAAAATGGAGAATCAAATTCATACTGTGCTTTTAATATTTGTTTGAACAACTCTGCATCATTTTCATCATAAAAGGGGGGATAACCACATAATCTGAAAAAAAAACAACAGTGAAGCACAAGCTGCACATTAATAAAACCAAAGATAAAAATGAACAAAGTCAATCAACATTATGGTCATCATGTCAAGGACAGCCTGTTCTATAAATAACTATACAGCATTGTTTCCATGAATGCTTTCTGCTAATGGGAGTAGATTGATGAGGTACTTCATTTATTTAATTGGAAGTCTGGGCACACAGAGTTATATGGCGGCTGCTGACATTCGTTCTAAAAATAGTTTTATGTGATTGAATCTAGGCCAAGAGACATCATAGTAGTATGAGGCCAAGAGGGAGATAAATAGTACTCACAAAATATAGGCGATGACACCAATAGACCAACAATCCACTTCCTTCCCATAGGGCTGCTGGGCTAACACTTCTGGGGCTGAAATAATATCCAGAAATAAAACAACTTATTACTTCAATGAGATTCAAGAAAAAGGAGAAACATACAGACTCTGGGGATGGGGGGATGCTTGGACTACAGAGTGAGATCTGCTGCTTAGTACAACATTATTGGTGTCTTACCAGAAGACATTTGTATGTATTTGTGGGCCTCCCTCCAGGCATTCAATATTAATTTAGAAATACAACACAATAACAATCTATTACAATGCTCAGATAAAAAAAAGATCAAAAACACCTTTCTTATCCCTTATGCAAGAACAAATGCATATAAGTACCCAGTAAACCTACCCTTTCTTCCTGAATGGCATAGAGGCATGGAATGGGATGCCTGAACAAACCAGGTAGATTTATATCCAGGTGCTACAGAGTACAAGAGTAGATATATATCCAGGTACTACAGAGTACAAAGTAGATATATATCCAGGTACTACAGAGTACAAAGTAGATATATATCCAGGTACTACATAGTACAAGAGTGGATATATATCCAGGTACTACAGAGTACAAGAGTGGATATATATCCAGGTACTACATAGTACAAGAGTGGATATATATCCAGGTACTACATAGTACAAGAGTGGATATATATCCAGGTACTACAGAGTACAAGAGTGGCTATATATCCAGGTACTACAGAGTACAAGAGTAGATATATATCCAGGTACTACATAGTACAAGAGTGGATATATATCCAGGTACTACATAGTACAAGAGTGGATATATATCCAGGTACTACATAGTACAAGATTGGATATATATCCAGGTACTACAGAGAGTACAAAGTAGATATATATCCAGGTACTACAGAGTACAAAGTAGATATATATCCAGGTACTACAGAGTACAAGAGTAGATATATATCTATGTACTACAGAGTACAAAGTAGATATATATCCAGGTACTACAGAGTACAAGAGTGGATATATATCCAGGTACTACAGAGTACAAGAGTAGATATATATCCAGGTACTACAGAGTACAAGAGTGGATATATATCCAGGTACTACAGTGTACAAGAGTGGATATATATCCAGGTACTACAGAGTACAAAGTAGATATATATCCAGGTACTACAGAGTACAAGAGTGGATATATATCCAGGTACTACAGTGTACAAGAGTGGATATATATCCAGGTACTACAGAGTACAAGAGTGGATATATATCCAGGTACTACAGAGTACAAGAGTGGATATATATCCAGGTACTACAGTGTACAAGAGTGGATATATATCCAGGTACTACAGAGTACAAGAGTAGATATATATCCAGGTACAACAGAGTACAAGAGTGGATATATATCCAGGTACTACAGAGTACAAGAGTGGATATATATCCAGGAACTACAGAGTACAAAGTAGTTATATATCCAGGTACTACAGTGTACAAGAGTGGATATATATCCAGGTACTACAGAGTACAAGAGTGGATATATATCCAGGAACTACAGAGTACAAAGTAGATATATATCCAGGTACTACAGTGTACAAGAGTGGATATATATCCAGGAACTACAGAGTACAAAGTAGATATATATCCAGGTACTACAGTGTACAAGAGTGGATATATATCCAGGTACTACAGAGTACAAGAGTGGATATATATCCAGGAACTACAGAGTACAAAGTAGATATATATCCAGGTACTACAGAGTACAAGAGTAGATATATATCCAGGTACTACAGAGTACAAGAGTAGATATATATCCAGGTACTACAGAGTACAAGAGTAGATATATATCCAGGTACTACAGAGTACAAGAGTACATATATATCCAGGTACTACAGTGTACAAGAGTAGATATATATCCAGGTACTACAGTGTACAAGAGTAGATATATATCCAGGTACTACAGTGTACAAGAGTAGATATATATCCAGGTACTACAGTGTACAAGAGTAGATATATATCCAGGTACTACATAGTACAAAGTAGATATATATCCAGGTACTACAGTGTACAAGAGTAGATATATATCCAGGTACTACATAGTACAAAGTAGATATATATCCAGGTACTACAGTGTACAAGAGTAGATATATATCCAGGTACTACATAGTACAAAGTAGATATATATCCAGGTACTACAGTGTACAAGAGTAGATATATATCCAGGTACTACATAGTACAAAGTAGATATATATCCAGGTACTACAGTGTACAAGAGTAGATATATATCCAGGTACTACATAGTACAAAGTAGATATATATCCAGGTACTACAGTGTACAAGAGTAGATATATATCCAGGTACTACATAGTACAAAGTAGATATATATCCAGGTACTACAGTGTACAAGAGTAGATATATATCCAGGTACTACATAGTACAAAGTAGATATATATCCAGGTACTACAGAGTACAAAGTAGATATATATCCAGGTACTACAGTGTACAAGAGTAGATATATATCCAGGTACTACATAGTACAAAGTAGATATATATCCAGGTACTACAGAGTACAAAGTAGATATATATCCAGGTACTACAGTGTACAAGAGTAGATATATATCCAGGTACTACATAGTACAAAGTAGATATATATCCAGGTACTACAGAGTACAAGAGTGGATATATATCCAGGTACTACAGTGTACAAGAGTGGATATATATCCAGGTACTACAGAGTACAAGAGTGGATATATATCCAGGTACTACAGAGTACAAGAGTGGATATATATCCAGGTACTACAGTGTACAAGAGTGGATATATATCCAGGTACTACAGAGTACAAGAGTAGATATATATCCAGGTACAACAGAGTACAAGAGTGGATATATATCCAGGTACTACAGAGTACAAGAGTGGATATATATCCAGGAACTACAGAGTACAAAGTAGATATATATCCAGGTACTACAGTGTACAAGAGTGGATATATATCCAGGTACTACAGAGTACAAGAGTGGATATATATCCAGGAACTACAGAGTACAAAGTAGATATATATCCAGGTACTACAGTGTACAAGAGTGGATATATATCCAGGAACTACAGAGTACAAAGTAGATATATATCCAGGTACTACAGTGTACAAGAGTGGATATATATCCAGGTACTACAGAGTACAAGAGTGGATATATATCCAGGAACTACAGAGTACAAAGTAGATATATATCCAGGTACTACAGGGTACAAGAGTAGATATATATCCAGGTACTACAGAGTACAAGAGTAGATATATATCCAGGTACTACAGAGTACAAGAGTAGATATATATCCAGGTACTACAGAGTACAAGAGTAGATATATATCCAGGTACTACAGAGTACAAGAGTAGATATATATCCAGGTACTACAGTGTACAAGAGTAGATATATATCCAGGTACTACAGTGTACAAGAGTAGATATATATCCAGGTACTACAGTGTACAAGAGTAAATATATATCCAGGTACTACAGTGTACAAGAGTAGATATATATCCAGGTACTACAGTGTACAATAGTAGATATATATCCAGGTACTACATAGTACAAAGTAGATATATATCCAGGTACTACAGTGTACAAGAGTAGATATATATCCAGGTACTACATAGTACAAAGTAGATATATATCCAGGTACTACAGTGTACAAGAGTAGATATATATCCAGGTACTACATAGTACAAAGTAGATATATATCCAGGTACTACAGTGTACAAGAGTAGATATATATCCAGGTACTACATAGTACAAAGTAGATATATATCCAGGTACTACAGTGTACAAGAGTAGATATATATCCAGGTACTACATAGTACAAAGTAGATATATATCCAGGTACTACAGTGTACAAGAGTAGATATATATCCAGGTACTACATAGTACAAAGTAGATATATATCCAGGTACTACAGTGTACAAGAGTAGATATATATCCAGGTACTACATAGTACAAAGTAGATATATATCCAGGTACTACAGAGTACAAAGTAGATATATATCCAGGTACTACAGTGTACAAGAGTAGATATATATCCAGGTACTACATAGTACAAAGTAGATATATATCCAGGTACTACAGAGTACAAAGTAGATATATATCCAGGTACTACAGTGTACAAGAGTAGATATATATCCAGGTACTACATAGTACAAAGTAGATATATATCCAGGTACTACAGTGTACAAGAGTGGATATATATCCAGGTACTACAGTGTACAAGAGTAGATATATATCCAGGTACTACATAGTACAAAGTAGATATATATCCAGGTACTACAGTGTACAAGAGTAGATATATATCCAGGTACTACAGAGTACAAGAGTAGATATATATCCAGGTACTACAGAGTACAAGAGTAGATATATATCCAGGTACTACAGAGTACAAGAGTGGATATATATCCAGGTACTACAGAGTACAAGAGTAGATATATATCCAGGTACTACAGAGTACAAGAGTAGATATATATCCAGGTACTACAGTGTACAAGAGTAGATATATATCCAGGTACTACATAGTACAAAGTAGATATATATCCAGGTACTACAGTGTACAAGAGTAGATATATATCCAGGTACTACAGAGTACAAGAGTGGATATATATCCAGGTACTACAGTGTACAAGAGTAGATATATATCCAGGTACTACAGTGTACAAGAGTAGATATATATCCAGGTACTACAGTGTACAAGAGTAGATATATATCCAGGTACTACATAGTACAAAGTAGATATATATCCAGGTACTACAGTGTACAAGAGTAGATATATATCCAGGTACTACAGTGTACAAGAGTAGATATATATCCAGGTACTACAGTGTACAAGAGTAGATATATATCCAGGTACTACAGTGTACAAGAGTGGATATATATCCAGGTACTACAGAGTACAAGAGTAGATATATATCCAGGTACTACAGTGTACAAGAGTAGATATATATCCAGGTACTACAGTGTACAAGAGTGGATATATATCCAGGTACTACAGTGTACAAGAGTAGATATATATCCAGGTACTACAGTGTACAAGAGTAGATATATATCCAGGTACTACAGTGTACAAGAGTGGATATATATCCAGGTACTACAGTGTACAAGAGTAGATATATATCCAGGTACTACAGTGTACAAGAGTAGATATATATCCAGGTACTACAGTGTACAAGAGTGGATATATATCCAGGTACTACAGTGTACAAGAGTAGATATATATCCAGGTACTACAGCGTACAAGAGTAGATATATATCCAGGTACTACAGTGTACAAGAGTGGATATATATCCAGGTACTACAGTGTACAAGAGTAGATATATATCCAGGTACTACAGTGTACAAGAGTAGATATATATCCAGGTACTACAGTGTACAAGAGTGGATATATATCCAGGTACTACAGTGTACAAGAGTAGATATATATCCAGGTACTACAGTGTACAAGAGTAGATATATATCCAGGTACTACAGTGTACAAGAGTGGATATATATCCAGGTACTACAGTGTACAAGAGTAGATATATATCCAGGTACTACAGTGTACAAGAGTAGATATATATCCAGGTACTACAGTGTACAAGAGTGGATATATATCCAGGTACTACATAGTACAAAGTAGATATATATCCAGGTACTACAGAGTACAAGAGTAGATATATATCCAGGTACTACAGAGTATAAAGTAGATATATATCCAGGTACTACAGTGTACAAGAGTGGATATATATCCAGGTACTACATAGTACAAAGTAGATATATATCCAGGTACTACAGTGTACAAGAGTGGATATATATCCAGGTACTACATAGTACAAAGTAGATATATATCCAGGTACTACAGTGTACAAGAGTGGATATATATCCAGGTACTACAGTGTACAAGAGTGGATATATATCCAGGTACTACAGTGTACAAGAGTAGATATATATCCAGGTACTACAGGGTACAAAGTAGATATATATCCAGGTACTACAGAGTACAAGAGTACAGATGAAAGAAAAGACTTGTGTGGGGGTGATTAGAAAATCTAAGAAATAAAATACAAACCATAAACAAGCAACAAAAAAACGATCTAGGCTATTAGCATGAGTGTGTGGGTGATGCTTGGCATTGATTGATAGTTAATAGAAGAACACTCTCTTGAAACATATTAAAATTTGATAAACATATAGAGTCTATACTATAGCACTATATCATTTAGGAACATTTCTTGTATAAACTGTCAATGTGAATAAGACAACAAAAAAAAAACACGATTGTTATTGTCAGGCAATGAATGTTCTAGCAGGTTGTAAACATATTGAATCCATTCAAAATGGGATAGTTTATTGTTTTGTCGTAGAACAAGATAACTGTCTTGGTTACGCAAGCGTAGGGTTTTGGTTAATGAGCTCAACTGTCACAGCAATCAAGGGTCAGATGTCTGGGTTTTGCACTAACACGCCCCCTACACACACACGCGCGCGCGCACACCAAATTGATTACAGGCTATTCATTTCCCTGAAGAGCTAAATGGGCAGCTGTGGGCTTGGTGTTTGCGCAAGAGCTGGGATGGAGCTGCCTTGTCAACAATGAAGGCTGGAGGACTAAATAGCCACGTGACCATTGACCGGAACTGCCATCTACACGACAGGCGGGAGTCAGAAGGTCAATCAGCTGTTGTGCGTGTCACGTGCGCCCAGTTAGACCGCAAGCCGTAAAAAAAAAAAAAAAAATATATATATAATTTTTCAACCTGGAATAAGCGTAGCACGCAATATTTTTGTGTATGGGTGGAGCGCCTGTAACATATTCTAATAGAAAAGGAGCGCCTGTAACATATTCTAATAGAAAAGGAGCGCCTGTAACATATTCTAATAGAAAAGGAGCGCCTGTAACATATTCTAATAGAAAAGGAGCGCCTGTAACATATTCTAATAGAAAAGGAGCGCCTGTAACATATTCTAATAGAAGTGGAGCGCCTGTAACATATTCTAATAGAAGTGGAGCGCCTGTAACATATTCTAATAGCAAAGCAGACAAGTCGTGGGGTGGTCAGACAGAATTATGTGCATGCCAACGGGATTACCGGGCCCCCGAATTCTCACCTTCACGTGTGAACGTTTTTAAGTAGGCTACAACCCGTAATGAACTTTGTAGGTGTCGCTTTTACCCTTTAATAATTAGTTGTTTCTTTCATTTGAATTGGAACATGTTCATTTAACTTATGCTTTATATAAGTTCATGTAACATTTTTGTCTATTTTTACTCCCTTTATTTTAAGTTGCATTTTCTGTCTGTCTGTCTGTCTGCAATGGTGCAAAAATTGGCTTCGATTTTTCGACCACTTCCCGTGGTCCGATCGAGCTGAAATTTGGACAGCAGACTTGTGGCGCCTAACAATACATCATATCAAATTTTCAGTTAAAACAACTTAATAATACTACACTTATGACAATATTCATTTCTTAAAAGGAAAGTATAAGAACAATTTTGATTTCGCGTTAAAAATGCCTGTGCAACTTTTTATACTTTTTCGGCGCAAAGCTAAAAAAAAATTTATGCGCTAAGATTATTTTTAGAACAATTCATACAGAGTAAGGAGATATTTTTGAGATTTGCGACAAATATATTTTTTCTGTACGTTTCATTTGCAGTAGTCTATCAATTATTTAATTACATGATGGTAAACTTAGTTTGCAAATAAAGGGAGTATAATAAAAACTTCGTTCTTATGGTTTTCTTGTTAAATCTTGATGTAACGAAAAAAAATTAAATTGAATCTATTATTTTAAGAAACAAAATATTTTTTATTAAGACAAACTGGGTTAGTCCGAATAACAAGTCAGGATTGCGGACAAGCCAGCTGTCAAAATAACGGACAGTCGTAAACTGACCAAGTCTCGAGCGGACACAGACATCAAGCAGTCAATACGCTAAGCCAATGAAATTCAAATATTCCAGGCGCATATCCAGAGAAAGGGAGGGATGGGAGGAAATATTTATTGTATTTTCTCCTATCGATTTCTACATCCAGCTCGGGTTACTAGTTGTAACCACTCACTCTATAGAAGCATGCTTTATGTACTCACTGGCAGGGGAGAGACACTATGACACAATAATGTCAACGGGACATGTAACCACCCAAACTATAGGAGCATGCTTTATGTACTCACTGGCAGGGTACAAGTTGTAACCACCCAAACTATAGGAGCATGCTTTATGTACTCACTGGCAGGAGAGAGACACTATGACACAATAATGTCAACGGGACATGTAACCACCCAATCTATAGGAGCATGCTTTATGTACTCAATGGCAGGGGACAAGTTGTAACCACACACTCTATAGGAGCATGCTTTATGTACTCAATGGCAGGGGACAAGTTGTAACCACACACTCTATAGGAGCATGCTTTATGTACTCACTGGCAGGGGACAAGTTGTAACCACACACTCTATAGGAGCATGCTTTATGTACTCACTGGCAGGGGACAAGTTGTAACCACACACTCTATAGGAGCATGCTTTATGTACTCACTGGCAGGGGACAAGTTGTAACCACACACTCTATAGGAGCATGCTTTATGTACTCACTGGCAGGGGAGAGACACTATGACACAATACACTCTATAGGAGCATGCATTATGTACTCACTGGCAGGGGAGAGACACTATGACACAATACACTCTATAGGAGCATGCATTATGTACTCACTGGCAGGGGAGAGACACTATGACACAATACACTCTATAGGAGCATGCATTATGTACTCACTGGCAGGGGAGAGACACTATGACACAATACACTCTATAGGAGCATGCTTTATGTACTCACTGGCAGGGGAGAGACACTATGACACAATACACTCTATAGGAGCATGCATTATGTACTCACTGGCAGGGGAGAGACACTATGACACAATACACTCTATAGGAGCATGCATTATGTACTCACTGGCAGGGGACAAGTTGTAACCACACACTCTATAGGAGCATGCTTTATGTACTCACTGGCAGGGGAGAGACACTATGACACAATAATGTCAGCGAGACATGGCCTTTTGAGTTTGTATGGCAGACATATGTATCGAATGGCCTTTTCAGTCAGATTGGCAGACATATGTAATATGTGTTGTGAACTCGGATTTTGTTTTAGTGTAATGTTGAAATGTTTGTTATTGTTGTATTATTGATGATGATAAATTGATATTAGTTTATAGTCTTTACAATTTATTGTTTTAATGTTGTTGTTTTTTGCCTTACCCGCCAGACGGCGCCAATTTTTACGTTGTACATATTTAAGAGATATAAATGATATATATGTATATGTATATTGACAACGTGCCTTATTTTTATAAAGATATATCTTTGTATTTTTTGTGTTAGTATCCCGTCGAACCAAATTGATCCATAGGGGCCGGTAAGGCAGCGTTAACCAGTTTCGTGTTTGTCAAAACTCCTACAAATCTCTCTATCCTAGCTAGGCTCAGTGTATAGCGCCATATACCGTCAGTTTAACCATTGCCTGTCATCAAAACGATCCAAAAACAGCAACACAAAAAAGGCACACCTTAATTGTTTTGTAATTCGTCTGACACGCATGCAGCAGTAAGTACAATACAACCAACCACAACAACATCAACTCACCAACGTAGCCAGGGGTGCCGCAAGCCGTTGCCATGATACCGGACCCTTCCATTTTGGAGAGTCCGAAGTCGCTGATCATAATTTTAGAGTCGTCTTCTGGACTGTAGAACAAGAGGTTCTCAGGCTGTGGAGGGCAAAGGTCAATAGTTTATATACAACACGCCAATATGTATGGATGGACACCAATGGAGAGATAGTTGAGTTGTGCAGACTTATTGAAACTAAATCAACTCTTAATGTTGTTTCAAAATGATTGGATGTACGTGTGTTGGAGAGCGTTTGTGGCTATTGCCGACTGCCCACGATATAAATTAAAGACGTGAACAGCTAATGCACGGGCTGACGTGGACACAATGACGTAAGAGGTGACGTGACTTCCGTTTCAATAAACTTGAATTGTGTTACATTGGGTTTTAATGGGTTTTCTCAAAGACATTCACGAAGCGCCCCTTTCTACACTTTTCCCTCATCCAAGATACGACACGGAATATAATATATCACCTTCTTCCCTTCAGTGGTCAAGTTTGCTTCCTGTAGGGCAGCAGTTTGAAACCATGCGGACGTGTATACGGTATTACACAATAATTTTTATATAAATGTGAAAGGTTGTGGGTCGGCAGTAACCATCGCTTAGTCTGAAAGCATCGCTATGGCTTGCAAAACCGGAAGAAATGTGCCGGAACCGGTCTTTCAGTGCTGGATCTTTTCATAAACAGTTATTCGGTTCTGCGGAAATCTGGATCTTTTCATAAACAGTTATTCGGTTCTGCGGAAATCTGAAAACTTTTAAGAGAATTTAATTTAAAAAAAAAAAGCTTAGATTGATATTTTATAATAGCAAATCAATATTTAATCCATTGACAAATACAAGTTTAAAAATTGAATATGCTGACATTTTCTTATTTAATTCACCTATTTCTTGTCGACCTTCTTAAATTGACCTTCTTAAATTACGAGTGTTAAAAAAAACACAAGACTTTCATAGCTTGTGGCTAAAATAAATTCAAACAAAATAAAAATTGAATTTAAATTTTAGCATACGTGTTGAATAGACTAGATATTCCGATCTAAACAACAACAGTAACACGTTGCTAGTAAAGATAAAATGAAGAAAAAAGTCACTAGAACCTTGTAATAATACAAGATTAACATGTTGGCGTTTGTCTATTTCATCTTTTTGCGTCTGCATTTACAGCACATCCAAAATGTTATTGTTTACGTTCAAATGTTATGGCAAATGTCCAAACGTTTTAATGAACAAAATGTAAATTATAGATAACAAAAACATTAACACATTTTTATTCTCTTTTTTTTTTATTTGTTGAACAATTTTGATCTCCTAACAGGAACCAGGTTTTGGGAACCTTATCAACTTATCAGAATCGGGGTTACGGGGAATACCATCCGGAGTACCTGAACACACGGTTCTCGGTTCTGTAAGCATTAAACATCGATAGTTTCTTGTGAATGACAAGAGAGAAGAATATATTTCTCCTGGACTTCAGTAAATCAAGTACCTGGGACCTGCTTATAATATTGAAGAAAAGCTGATCCAGTGGCTCCCCCAGCCTGCGGCAAACACACAACCACTGTCTGAGGTTACACAGAAGACCGGTAAGCGTAAAACATATTTGTAATAGATTACAAGGCCAAGAAATAAGGAATTTCAAAAAGTCACAAAACACACTCACAATTCGATGGGCTTAGCAGAGAAGTGGCGGGGACAACAAAACATTTTTGTTTAAAAACCTAATCAAACGTTATGAAAACTATGGTAAAAACAAAACAAAATGTGAAAGAGTGGAGTGACTATTAATAAAACAAAATAGATTTCTCTCAAACTCTGCACTAAAAAGTCTGAAATAGTACTTCCTTACGCCTTAAAGGGGTCGGCAACCTTTTGCTCATGGTGTGCCAAACTAGGATTTGGATTTCTAAATCATTCAGCGTGCCAACAGCCTAAATGTCAACCTGTTCCATTATACTTGTTTTATTATTTTTTTATTAGACAATTAATTTAACTCTGTTACAAAACCATCGTTAAATCGTTCAAGCGTTTTTATAGTTAAAAAATTAACGTGTTAGTGATTATCATCCTTTTAATTTTCATTTATATCAAATACAATATTTATTACTAAACTCTCACGTTTAGGGTAATTATTTTGTAAACATTATCATTTTGCTGTCAAGATGGTATCTAGCAATAACTGCTTGTATTTAATATATATATTTTGTTCTCAGTTATAAATGAGACTTTCTTTTAATTATATTTGTTATAATATTTTGTACCTCATCACTGACGTAATGAAAACAGAATTGAGCGGAATTGATACGTAGTAATCATACAAACTGGGTAGTTAATGTAATGTTTAAAAAATGTGCATATATAATTCTTTAGTCACATAATATTTATATAATTTAAAAATACATTTTACAGTTTGGTCATTATAAAGTTATAAATAGTAGGCCCTTTAGTTTTTATTAAAGAAAAATAAGAAAAACTTTATTGGAAAAATTCTCGCAAATAAAACGGGCTAATTATTTCCCTTTAATTAAAAATAAATTAACTTTCTAAATTTGATTCAAAAGTGTTCGATACAAGTTCAACTATGTTCACTATGTTTTGTAATATAACAAATAATACTGACTATTACTGAATAATTATTATTTCTGTATATAATTCCGCCATTATGGTATTCATTACAATATTTAATTAGAGAGATGCAAATAAACTTTTCCTCCATAAATTGTTTGTCCATTTAACCATACGTAGTTTATCTTTTTAACATTAGCCTAATAATGACAACAACTGCATAATATAATGCTATAGAGCGTTCTTAGTGGGCGTGGCTTAGGTTTTTAGTGACGTATTTGTGTAAATAAAGAACCCACTTGAGGTACAAATGTAACGTGGTGAAAGAGATGTACTTCTTTATCATGCAAAATTCACATCTGAATATTGGCTATCCTACTCAAAAATAAGGAGGTAAATAGTAGTACTGTAGATTAATTGATTAATGTGATTAGGCTAGGGCCGACTAGACCTATTTACACTTTTAATTTCACTTTATAGGCCTACACTTTTAATGTTTCGTAGGCTAGGCTACGATGTCAAGTGATATTGTTGGTGAATAGGCTATCTAGTCAAGTCACTATTAGGCTCACATCGTCGATGATCTATGTCTATGATAATAATAAAATAGCCTATTTTATTTAACATAAATAATACAGCTTAAATCCTAATAAGACTTAAAACACAACACATCATTTAAAAAAAGCTCGAGCCTATATGAAACTTTATTAAATTATTAATACAGCGGCCATATTTACTTGTACACCATTACTCAAAGTAAACACAAATCACGTGCTTTTAGTCACGGGATTGCAAACGCCCTATTAAAAGGTCTCTTATATTTATTAAATTAATAAAAACTAATTTTGTTTTAGAATTAATTATATTATGTCTAATTATAGTAGATGAGCATTGTCATAAGGTGTACCGTTGGGGGTGTGGGGTTGTGGATTACTGGGGGTAGTGGTGGCTTGTTGTCATAGGGATATGTGGCGCCCATTTCTGTAATCGCCCTGGAACAACGACTAAATCTCTCCTGGCTCGTTAGATGGTATAACGTACACAAACAGACAGTTCTAAGTGGTATACAAGCAAGTCTCTGGTTACGGTTATGGTGTTTATTTTCATTCAATAGTCCAAAGGTGAAATATATATGAATTGACACAGGAATAGCTAGCTCATGGTGTATGGTAATGTCATGTATTCTATCATTAAGGTACACAACTACACTCTGGGAAAATCTATTACTAAAGTCTAAAACATGCGAGGGGAGTCTAATAATATGAGTCGAAGATATACAGATAGCTTACAGGCAGTACGCCAAACTAGAACTAAACTAAGACTAACTTCTCAGTTTTTGCGCGCTCGCGTCTTAGTCTTCAAATCACGTGATCTACCTCAATCTGGTTGGCTAATTCCATTAATTTAGATTTAGATAGGATTCCGATTGGCCTGTTCGAAGACATTTCTGTATAAGGGGTGTGACTCACTAGAGGGGGAAGGGGGGAGAGATTAGGCGGGGTGGGGGTGGAGATGAAAAGCAATTAATACAGCCAACAAGCGGTAGGGGAACAGAGGAGAGGGGAAATGATTTATCTTCCCTTCAAGGGGACTTAATATCAATGTCAAGTGGTCAGTCGTCCGACTTCCCGGAAAGTATTATATATGTGTGAAAAGATTCCTCTGGTCAATTCCTCGGGAGCTAGCGTCTCAAAAGAATTACCTAACCTGCCGCTGCTTACTCGCGAGTTGGGTAGGTGGGGAGAGATAAGTGGTGGCGGGGAGAGAGCGGGAAGGGGTGCAGGTGGGGGTTAGCGGGTCGTCGGGTATTTGGGTCACTGACGTAATGCCTATATACAAACATATTAAAATAACAACATGAATTAATACATTAAGACATTATTTAAATACATTACACTGTAACTTTCATATAACTGACGCATTCACTCTCATTCATTCAAGATGGAGTACCACTTCGGCAGCATTTAGCTAGTAAACTCTGAATTGGGAAATAATAGACTGTAGTGAAGATTGAGGAAAGGTGTTGAGAGTTACAGTGGCGGGAGATAGAGATGTCTTATGGCGTCAGACTACTCTTCAGCTATTCTATCCTAAACTTGCGCTAATCTATGATCTTACGTTCCACTATCTATCTGTCTACGTGCTAGTGAGTCATGGTTGCGTCCAGAACCGTGACAAGCATAAAACTCTTTTAAATGTAATTAGTCTGCATCAATTAATGAGCCTTGTCTTGAATGCTCTTCGCTAATTTATAATGGCAGATAGGCCTACATATTTAGTCATTTCTGAGAAGTGTAGTGTAAGTGACCTCTTTGAATGCTTAACACATCTTTCATGAGCAATAAATAGGCCTACTGTTCACAAGTGTAAGTTGAACCAAAAGCTGAAAGAGCTAATTATTGCTTGGTAGTTGAAAATAGCAGATGACTTTCCTAAGCATCTTCCTTCCAGATTTTCCCGCGAATTGGCATTTCAATGCCAATTGTATTTGGATGTTTAAAACTAAACTGGCAGCGTTTTAAGATCGTCAATATCCCTCCAATTAAAATACATCTAGGCCTACATCTAATAAGGTTGTAGTAAGATCAAGCCAGTTAGGCTTGATGAGGTATGAAAAAATGATTCCATGAATTTGAAAGTCTTGCCTTTGTTTAGAAAACTATTCTTTGAGTGCTTCAAACTATATACTAAAAAAACAACTATAGGCTATGTCTTAATGTAGGCCTATGCCTTAATAAAGGGAAATACATATAGTTAAATGTTTTAAAATTAATTTCACTCAAGATATAAGGAAATCCATTTCAGTTATCTAACAGGTCAAGTGGTGTTTAACCCCCGTCCTTGTTAATGCGTTCAACTCACTGGAATGTGTCGCTATGTCATTCAGAAACATCGGCTTTAACAGTCAGTTTTCCTCATTCAGAACCGGAAAATAATATTTAAAAAAACCTCTTTGAGGTCTCTCGCATGACATTGGAAATCGATCTGCGTGCCAAGTACGTTCCGTAGGTTGCTGACCCCTTCCTTATAACATGGAATAGTTTGTGGATAAATTGTTGCCACTTTAGTATTACAGTATAGAAAAATAAAACCTAATATCATGAGCTGTCATATGTGCTATGTCCATGTAAAGGCCAACACGTCGAGTTACAATTTCACGGTGGTCCCACATTTTAAGTAAACCCAAGTTAAGTCCAACTTCTAATAAAGACAACTCTTGAGTCTTACAGAAAGGTGAAGAGTTCACGGGCTGGACGTCTCTAAGTTGTACAGACAGAACGGCTGAGAATTCCAGAGACTTTTCCCTACACCAAAAGAGACATTACTCAAGCAACCGACAATTGAATTTCCTAACCAACCAGTGACAAAAAAAGAGGAGAGGGTGGGAGTAGGAGGAGACTAATTGCATTTGGCACAACACGAGCTTGTACAGCAACAGACGGGGGGCGATAAAAAGTAATTAGAGCACAAGGGAAAGATCACTTTGCTGTCCGGCGGTTTCTACCGGCTGTAAGATGACAGCATACGACATAGGTCTGAGGGCGATTCTGTGCGGGGATGACAGAGGGTCTCGTAAAATGTCTAACCCAATACCCTCGTGGCGTTTCTGTGGGTTTTATTTCCCCACCACTTCTGACAATAAACACAAGGGATCGATGCAGTTGTTGTTGCAATATGTCACGTGACACTGGGTGTAAATGAACGAGAATGTCAAAATGTGACATGACTTGATAACACACACACAAGTGTAAGATTTAAGAAGTTAAAAACCCCAAAGACACTAACATAGCAGGGTTCTTACGCTAACTTTTTTGTTTTTCAATTTCCAAACAGAAATTCACTAACCAACATGTCCATATACTGGAAATTGGTGCGCAGGCTATAACTTGTGTTAAGCCCGGTATAGAAAAATAGAGATTCCAGATTGACAATTTTGTTAGCCGATTTGTATTTAGTAGCCAAAGAACTCATAAAAACAGCTATTGAATAATTGACCCAAAAAACAATCCTGTTATACGATTAATATTCCCTAACAACATCCTTATTCCTTTGTTTTTTTTAAATGTTTGTTTTGCGCCTGATTGTCTACTATAGGGAAATTTCACAACTTTGCTTTCCAAAACTTTGGTCATTTTCTCCAAATTGTCCTACTCGTGTGGAATACTCTATATAGTTAACATATTATTATGCTTTCATGGAATTTGCATTTACCTTTAAGAGATTTTTTTCTATTCAATTTTCTATTTGCTTTTTAAAACAGGGCTTTTAATATATAAAAAAAAATCTTTAAAAAATTCTACACACACAAAATATTCACAAACCAATTTTGTGAAATTGTTAAATGTTTACTGTCAGTGTATAGAATCTATACGTAGTCCAAATTATCAACAAGTTTGAGAGTGTTTTTAACTACATTTTTAAGAGAGAGAAAAAAAAACAAGATGAAAGTGTTTTGTTTTTTTTATAACTTCTCAACTTAACTACAATCAATTATTGTCTAGAAAAAAAAGAAATGATAACTTAAAACAAATATGTAATTACTTTCACAAAAACTTGCACTATTAGCCTGCCTAGCTTGCACTATTAGCTACCATTATTGGCACTGTTTCATCCCCAACCCACATACTTTTACACTACATGTTTCCCAGAGGTTATCATGGGATATTGGAAGAAACACAATACTAGCGTATTAAGTAACTGTCAAGCTCATGGTGAAATGGATAGTTTGACTACACATACAGTACAAATGAAGGAAAGATGGCTCTTATCAGGCAATGCTAAGCTCGAGACTGGGCTAGTGTAACCTGTACCCTTCTACAGAGCTTGCACAATGTCACTGCTCGATTTGGCTATTAAAGTGGCTATATAGAGCCGGTGAAGCAGGGTTCAGAAGCTTCAGTCACCATTGCATACTAGTGGATTAAGTGGTTAGCACACTGCCCAGCTGCCTTTAATACTTATCCTTAAGTAATGTCAGGTACCAATGTATATATACCAAAGTATATATTTTTATTCTAAAGCAATCCTTGTGTATCACCCCCCCACACACACACACACACACGCACACACGAATGCACACAGTTGTATCCTACATCATACACACATTTTATCTTCCCAAGTGGGAGTGTTTTCACGTTTTGAAAAACTATGCGGTTGGGGAGTGTAAGGTGATACAGTGCTATGGGGCAACTTGATTTCACCTCATGTTCTACTCCATTAGTCAATGATTGGAAAGTATCGGTAGTATGTGGGCTAAATATTGAGAAATAAAAAAAAACTTCATACACACGACTCTACATGTAACAGAAGTATTTAACAATATTAGCACAATATCCAGCCTCCGACTTACCCAACCAACTTGACTGTATTTAGACGAGTATAAAGTCACGACCAATTAATTGTACACTGTTAAAGCTAGTAACAATGCTGTATAAGTCTTACGAGTATGCTAGACTTAGGACATTGTGGCCTGTCTAGGAAGTCATGACAGCCTACAGAGCCAATAATTTTATGGCGAGGTGACCAGTCAAGGTTCATAATATGTTTACATCTGCAAGCCCGAGAGTCTATTTCAAGGGTGGGCTAACCTGGATCCGAAAAGTGCGGCTCTCGTTGGCTTCATTAGTAACCACCCCTGGCCGATAAAAAAATAAAGTAATATCGCATTTTCTTTCTCTTTACTTTTATATTTTTTATTTGCGTTGTGTACCTTACATAATACTCAAGACTTGTAGAATATGTAACCATACAAATAAAGCATGTCTATTTAACAATATACAATGAAACCTCAGTACAAGTCCGACGATATTAATTCGTTCCAGACTCTTTGACTTGTATATACCAAACACATTTATTTTACACAAACAAAAAGGTAAAAATTATAAATCCGTCCCAATGCAAAAAAAAAACAAAAAAAACTTTACTCTATTGCTAAATTATGCGTGGGTTTGTGTAAAATACACTAAAGACATTGCTCATTACCAAACCACATTCCAGTAAACAAAAAGCAATATGCTAATTAATTAGAAAAAATAAATAACATTTATATTGCTATAAAAGCAGGCAAGTAAGTGTCTATTAGTATGGTGTTGAGAAGATAAAAAAATGTTATTGTTGAAATGAGGAACTTCAAATCCTACTTATGTGAATTCCGGTTCTTATTGTGGCTATCGATATCATATATTGTATATAGTAGCCCAGCCTTGGAAACACATACCACACCTTTAAACTTTACTAACAATCTCCTTTCACCCAGTGGTGATTCTAACCATTTTCTTTATGGTTGGTCTCTTCTCATTATCTTAGTACTTAGAGATAATGAGTTTACTAAACATTAACACAATATATAAAATACGCAACCAAGACAAACAAACAAGTAAAAATGCACACACAGTGTTAGTGCCCGGGTCTGTTCAATGAATACTAGTAAGTGGAATATAATGTATAGATAAATATATGTAGGGTGAGGGCGGGGATCTGTGTGACATGAAAAACCTGGAATGCGGCCCTCCTTGACCTGTGCCCACCAGAGGTCTAAATAAAACCGGCCGTAACTATAACAATATTTGGTGCTATATATAACAACTATAGCAACAACAGGAATTCATTGCTTTCTGACGTGTCCAAATGTCAACAACAAAAACTACGGCCTTACAAAATCGATACAAGATGTATTAACCAGATCCTACACAAAAAAAACAAAAAAGGCAATCAATAATCGGGTAAAATTTCACACCGAACAAACACAATGAAACAATATTCCATCTATTAGCCTTGCTTGGTGTCCAGCTAGTTTGTTTAGTTAGTTTTGTCTCCCCCCTCCCTCCCCAAAAGTTGTGACCTAGGTCAGAGGTTCAATAGTGCACGTGGGAGGAAGAGTCTCAAGTGGTGACGTGACATATCCGTGACAGATAGACCCAGGTCTCTTCACAGATCAATGGGGGTAATGGGAGGGGGGGGGGAGAGAAGGAACTCCTTGCGGCAAGATGTAATGCCAAGCCTCATGTGTCGCCAGTCATATGTCCCTCTTGCAGACATAAGCTAATCTCTCCCCCCAACTAAACCTCCCTACGCCACATTTTTATTTTCTCCACAGCATCCAACCAAACATCAGCTTATTGATTTCCACAGAATATACGGCCAGGAAGGGGATCTGTAAGACAAGGTTGTGGGTGGGCCAAGAAGCCCACACCTTGTCCACCTCTCTCTCTCTCTCTCTCTCTCTCACTCTCTCTCACTCTCTCTGGCTTTCATTCTCACACACCTCACTCTGTGATCTATGAGAATCTCTAGTATGTACCGAATAGTAAATTCCATCAAATATTCATGTATTGTAAGCCAGGGATCGGCAACGAATGGCATGCGCGTCAGAGTTGGCACACAGAGCAACTTTCAATGCCACGCGGAAGACCCACACAAAATCAATTCCAGTGTCTCCTACAAACAAAAAATATTGGCGCAGATAAACTTGTAAGCTGTTGGCACTCTGGACGAACTAGAAATCAATAGGTTGCCTGCTACCTGTCTGATATAAGTTATCTCTACTGCGCTCACAAAACGTAGCTGACATTTTCTTGATTAACACTCATGTAATTGGAAAACATCCCCCCCCCCCCTTTTTTTTTTTACCATTAATGCGAACTGTCAAAATAATGTTTTGTGTTCCTTTAATTTCAATAAATGTTTTTGTGTAATCTGTTAGAATCACAGTGACATGAAGCATTGATTGTCTAACTCACTACATTTTGTTTTTCTCAAGGATTTTAAAGGGGAATGTATAGAGGTATCTTAGAAAATATGAAAAGGAACGTGTGAGAAAATGAAAGAGAGAGAGAGAAAGAGAGATAAAGAGAAACAGCTACTGATGTCTACATATTAAAACATCATCGACTGATGATTAGGTAATAAAACATCTTCTACTGGTGACTAAGTATTAAATATCATCTACTGATGCATGTATATCAAGACATCATCTACTGATCACTACGTAATAAAACATCGTCTACTGATGCCTACGTATTAAATATCATCTACTTATGCCTGCGTATTAAAACAAAAACATCGTCTACTGATGCCTACGTATTAAAACATCATCTACTGGTGCATGTATTTTAAAACAGGAATAAGCTATTTGAAATCTACGCCCCGCACATGTATGTAGTATGTACCCACCTTAAGGTCCCTGTGGACCACTCCCCTGTCGTGCATGTAATCCACCGCCTCTAAGACCTGCCTGATGAGCAGGCTGGCGTCCTTCTCCGTGTAGCTCCCTTTCTCGACGATGCGGTCAAACAGCTCGCCACCCGTGACTCTGTGAAAAGAAACAGACAGGCATGCTTGTGGTGAAAAAAATAACTTTGACATCTTGGACACTGACACGCGCACTAGACGGCATGAATCCACCAGGGCGCCATTATCACAACATGCCACAATTAATACAACAAAGTAATTACATTTCCATATGACATTAACATCCAATAGTTTGTTGTTTTCTTTCTTTCTGAAGAGTTGCAGAAACAAGTTTAATGCTTCCAGTGTTGTTGTTTTTTACCCACCACATCATTCCCTCTATTATTCATTAAATCAAAAATGTTAGGATGCAAATCAAGACTACCAGGCCCTGGGTTACGTCAATAAACTCGGCTGACGCCTGGATTACATCCAGCTCAGAATATCCTTGAAATATTGAGACGAATAAACATTCGCAGTCCGAGTGTATAAAGGTAACGCAATTGTGTGTTTACGTTTGGTAATATAGACCAGGGGTCGGCAACTTACGGTACGCGTGCCAGACTTGGCACGCAAAGCTGTTTTCATTGACACGCGGAAGATCCTAATTTAAGTACCGGTATCTTCCACGAGAAAACTGTTGGCACGCTGAATGAATAAGAAATACTTCTTTGGCACACTATTTATTATTAAACGGTTGTAGACTCTTGATATAGACAATTAATGGGAGCTTACCTAGGTGGGCAAGAAATAGTTGGTATAAATGCAGGCGGAACAGGGATACGCTTGTTTTCGGTATATATTGAAGATGTTTATGAATGTCAGCTATTTTATTTCTACTGCGCTATCAACAGATGCTTCATTTTTAGCCACGGGGTGACATAACTAACGATCCACACCCACAGTAGACAGACACCTACGGGGGACAACTGAACTAAAAAAACAACAGAATATCCCTTCTCGAGTTACACGTGGTGCTGGTCTAGTTACACGTCCAGGGATGTCCAACAGGAAAATCTAACAGACAAGTGACGCCCAGATCAATAGACCCAACCCTCGTTAAAAGTTAAAACCTTAAATTCACCACTCCCTGTTTATGTGGATATTACGTCGACTCAGTCAAAACGACAAGATTACGACATTAAACTAGGAACATCGTTGCTCGTCTTAAATCAAGGTTTAGGAATCACGCAGTCCAGGGATAAGCAAACTGTTTGTGAGTAGGGCCACAGGGACAAATGTGGTGGGCCGAATATATATTATGCCCACTTTGTTTGCAACAACCTATCATAATAAGTAATTATGAATTATTTATAGGTTATAAAACAATTATTTGCAATTTGATTGTATATAGGCTAGACTATATACTTAACAATCATACATGAAATTTTGTAAAATTCAACAAAATAAAAACAAACCTAAAGTTATTTCGTGACCTGGTCATTTGTATAGTTTTACTTCGTGTATTCCAGGGGTTGGGGTCGAGAAGCTAATTTGTACGTGTGCATGGAAAGGGGTTGGGGGGTCGAAAAATGTTTTGGGAGCAACGAGGAATGGGGGGCATGAAAATGATCTATTACGTTTTGATAAAACTACTTAGCAATAATTATTCTTTTGAACATATTGCTAACTATTGACTATTACTTTTAGAGTTGATTCCCTGTTAAGGGCTTACTCAGCCCTGAAATTGATCATTTTATTATTCACTTTGACTCAACATTGAATGTTGGAAACATACCATTCTGGTTTCAGATTGAAATATACCATTCTGGTTACGGACTATCTGCAAACAAATTTAACAGACCATTCCATAACTTGTATTAAAACGTATCCATATCATTTGAGTTGCTAAGTCAACAGAAAATGATTTGACAGATATCGATTTTGTGCGTGAAATATAGCATCTTTTTTAAGGCGCTTCATATTTTACAGTACTTAGAGAACTTAAGTTGAGATAAAGATCATCCTAACAAAAATAAAACATATATTAACTTAAATAAAACATATTATAGAAGAAAGTGGGAATATGAAATGTGACTTTATCACCCTTTAAAAGTAGGCTACTCATTTAAAGCCTTAGATTTTTAAAGTACGTGTTCGTCAAGTCTTTTATAAATTCAATGTTTAAACCCTAGCGTGCCAAAGGCGTTCAAGTGCACAAACATATAGGAATATAAACATACACGTAGGCCTATAATTATAATTCACACATACTCATACAAGACTAAATACGATTGATTGTAAGTTGTATATGCACAAATTTGACAATGGCATTGAGAAGGGATTAATAATTTAGATTCATTTCATGCTTTCCAAGCACAGTAGGCTTTATGTAAAGCCTTTGATACGAATGACGAACAAAGGCCATGCCATGACAATATGCCAATATTACCCACTCCCTATCTCAATGCAGACATGGGCTAACTATGAATTATGAATGTGAGCTCAATGCAGACATATACTATAATGCATATAATATACTATAATAACTAGAAGACGAGGCGACCGAGTGCATATGACACGATAATGATGTTATCATATTGTGGTAGCCAATTAATCCTTGCCGCGATTTGCACTGGCAATAATTTGTCTTTCTTGCTAAAGCAAGTACGTATAGTATAGGCTGTATCACCTTAAAATGAGCTTATATTATAAAACTGATTGTTGTAAAAATAACGTTGTAAACAATCGTCAAATTTAAGGCTTGGCAGAACAATACTGGTTGTCCCGTGGGGCTAAGTGGGCATTGGAGATTGACACACATACATAACCCACGCGGGCACACACTAACATGTAACACACACCAAAACATTGAGGCAAACAGACTTAAGTTCAAAGATTATAGTAATATTCTATTCTTGTAAGCCAAGTTTGTGTATAAAACACTAAATAACCAATAAAACGTGTGCTTTGTGCGCCGATACTTTACTTCCATCCGTGTATTTAACAACAAGACTTGAACACAGCATGCGAAGAATGTCATTATGCAATTGTTCTTCATGTTCTATACCTTCTGTGTTCTAACTTGATCAACAAGCTCTGACATCGCCAACAACAAAATAGGCTAATCCTGTAACAAACAAGTGCGGGAAGGAATAGGGAGGAGCAACGGATGTCATCATACACACACACACACAATCTACCAAGAGAGCAATGAGTCGCGGGGGTATCTGATACATCAAGTGTGACATTCGCACTGAAGTAGTACCCAGGTCCCATGTCTTGTTCCATTCAGTGACACTGTCGCAGTGAACATTAGGTCTTAAAACATGAACAATATAATTAACTATTTATGGTTTATTGTGATCCCCAGTTCTAAATACTTTCATTTATGAATTTCTTATTTTTAACGCTAGTTCATCTCTAGTGTTTATCTTTCATTATCAAGCCAACAATTATATTATTCATATGTCAAGAGTCGAAATATGGCCGTTTTATCTTTTATATTAATATTTACCCCAAGGACGTCTTATATTCAATGCCAGTAACAACCCAACCCAGCAAATGTCCATATGGATATTGAAACGTGACACCTTTCGTTATCGTTATCAATAACTCCCACAGTGACACTAACTGACGATTGTAGCAAGAGATGACAAAACTCAACACCAGCTTTGAAATAATGGAACAATCAAATACATTGAGAATAGAGTTCATAATATGTACATGCGCTTGCAATGGGGAAAAATACGGGGGATAATACGACACAAGAAAATTTCAAAAAGGCACCCAAGAAAAAACCATTGCCAAACAAGCACAATCCACTGTATGTACCAGTATCTAAAATGTCTAAAAAATCAACGTAAAGACTAGATTTACTGTGAGAGTTACAATTTACAATAACCGAACAGCACATTAGTAAACTGTCAACAAATCTAAGTGTATGGCGAAACGATGTAACAGCACGCCATTGTCAGATACAAACACAATGCCGTGATTGACTCATTATGACAGCACAGTTACATGATCGTCTCAATATGACAGCACAGTTTCATGATCGTCTCAGTATGACAGCACAGTTTCATGATCGTCTTAATATGACAGCACAGTTTCATGATCGTCTCAGTATGACAGCACAGTTTCATGATCGTCTCAAAATGACAGCACAGTTTCATGATCGTCTCAGTATGACAGCACAGTTTCATGATCGTCTCAATATGTCAGCACAGTTACATGATCGTCTCAGTATGACAGCACAGTTTCATGATCGTCTCAGTATGACAACACAGTGCCATGATTTTCTTAGTATGACAGCAACGTCTCATGATTGTCTAAGTTATAACAGCACAGTTTCATGATTGTTTAAGTTATAACAGCACAGTTTCATGATTGTTTAAGTTATAACAGCACAGTTTCATGATTGTCTAAGTTATAACAGCACAGTTTCATGATTGTCTAAGTTATAACAGCACAGTTTCATGATTGTCTAAGTTATAACAGCACAATTTCATGATTGTTTAAGTTATAACAGCACAGTTTCATGATTGTCTGAGATATAACAGCACAGTTTCATGATTGTCTTAGATATAACAGCACAGTTTCATGATTGTCTTAGATATAACAGCACAGTCCAATGATTGTCTTAGATATAACAGCACAGTTTCATGATTGTCTTAGATATAACAGCACAGTCCAATGATTGTCTTAAATATAACAGCACAGTTCAATGATTGTCTTAGATATAACAGCACAGTTTCATGATTGTCTTAGATATAACAGCACAGTCCAATGATTGTCTTAGATATAACAGCACAGTTTCATGGTTGTCTTAGATATAACAGCACAGTCCAATGATTGTCTTAGATATAACAGCACAGTTCAATGATTGTCTTAGATATAACAGCACAGTTCAATGATTGTCTTAGATATAACAGCACAGTCCAATGATTGTCTTAGATATAACAGCACAGTTTCATGATTGTCTTAGATATAACAGCACAGTTCAATGATTGTCTTAGATATAACAGCACAGTTCAATGATTGTCTTAGATATAACAGCACAGTTCAATGATTGTCTTAGATATAACAGCACAGTTCAATGATTGTCTTAGATATAACAGCACAGTCCAATGATTGTCTTAGATATAACAGCACAGTTCAATGATTGTCTCAGATATTACAGCACAGTTCCACAATCGTCTCAGAATATAAACATGCTGTTAGAAAGTGTAGACTTAAGTCCGGCTCCATCTGCTAGGGATGACCAGGGCCAGCAGACGTAATCATTACCCAAAGCCAGGAAATCAGATCTCAAGGGAGTGAATTCCTCTAGTTAACTGGACTGTTTGTCTTGTACTCAGTGAACAGACGTGAAACGTTCAAACAGATCTATAGAAAGCAGTCCCTCAAAGCGATGTACTAATACAGGATGAGCCACACAAGTTCATGTAAAATAATACATCAGGTTTATACAAGAACTGACGTGTGGCGGTGTGGCTAGTAACGCACTAATGAATATTACTCTAATATTTTCAACACATTTCAGAATTCCAATGTTTTTATTAGGTACATTATAGAAAAAAAAAATTGAAAAGTTATAGTGGTTGAAAGAAATATAAACATGGTCAACATAATATTATGAACTACATTTTTTAATTATGGTACGTTCACTCGAAGTTTCAACACACACGAAAAAAAGCATAAATGGAATGAGGATAATGTAATTTTTAGTTCATACAAACAAGCCACATTCTTTATATGGACATCTCTAGATATAAACATCCGGCATTTATATTACTGTATAAACTAATCACCAGCGCCCTCCCCCCCCCCCCCCGCCCTCAGATGTTGTATAATGTCAACAAGTACACAACTTATATTTGCTCTTATATAATGTCCTTATTAAGAAATAATATCAGTATACATTATACAGCTGAATAAAAGCACGAGGCATCTATTGGTACCAGCTCTAACCAGTTTTCTTATTTACAAACCATACTGAAATGGCATTATACATATTATATAAAACAGTGGGTACACACACACACACCTTATATACACACACTAATCCGTCGACGGTCCGCAAAATGATAATGTCAATAAAAAGAGTGTAGGTCACTTATCTAAAAATGTATCGTTAATGGTTATGAATGGTTTTGTTAATTGCCTTAATTTACCAGACGGGTTTAGTATAAAACTTGGGTATTTCTAATTTCTGTTTATTGTCTATTTTCTTAACGCCCAAGTTAGCACAGTGGCTAGGTGAGGTGTACAGTTGTTCAGTGTAGAAGACGAATGACTATTTATGTTTATGCGTTAAGTATAGTGTTTATTATTATGTTAACTGGGAATGTGTATGTATGTATGTATGTACCGGTAGCCTACGTTATGTATTTGTGTATGTGTGTGTAATGTTTTTGTTTTCCAGTAGTGGCGACCAACATTTCGCAATGACTTAGAATATTTCATAACACTGTTAATCTCACATGGGCAAACTTGTTGCATGCTCTTTGTTCTTCACTACCGCATGGCCTTTTAGCGGAATATCCCACCCCTCTACCATCCCACCCACCGCCTCAGCCCGTAGGGAGGGGGGGGGGTGATGTTCCCGCGTTACACCACTCCTGGGTTTCACAATTGCACACCAAGTTGTAACAAGAGATTACTCGGAACAATTCTCGCAAGGTGACATCCCATTACTCTTAATGCCACTGTCGTATCCTAGAATGGACACATCTAAAACAAACAAAAACAACATCCTACACGTTTACTACAACGCACTAGAAATTAACATTTACCTATATACCAGATGTTTAGGTGTCTATATCATAATACAGTGGCACAACATCTCATTTACCTATATACCAGATGTTTAGGTGTCTATATCATAACACAGTGGCACAACATCTCATTTACCTATATACCAGATGTTTAGGTGTCTATATCATAATACAGTGGCACAACATCTCATTTACCTATATACCAGATGTTTAGGTGTCTATATCATAACACAGTGGCACAACATCTCATTTACCTATATACCAGATGTTTAGGTGTCTATATCATAATACAGTGGCACAACATCTCATTTACCTATATACCAGATGTTTAGGTGTCTATATCATAACACAGTGGCACAACATCTCATTTACCTATATACCAGATGTTTAGGTGTCTATATCATAATACAGTGGCACAACATCTCATTTACCTATATACCAGATGTTTAGGTGTCTATATCATAATACAGTGGCACAACATCTCATTTACCTATATACCAGATGTTTAGGTGTCTATATCATAATACAGTGGCACAACATCTCATTTACCTATATACCAGATGTTTAGGTGTCTATATCATAATACAGTGGCACAACATCTCATTTACCTATATACCAGATGTTTAGGTGTCTATATCATAATACAGTGGCACAACATCTCATTTACCTATATACCAGATGTTTAGGTGTCTATATCATAATACAGTGGCACAACATCTCATTTACCTATATACCAGATGTTTAGGTGTCTATATCATAATACAGTGGCACAACATCTCATTTACCTATATACCAGATGTTTAGGTGTCTATATCATAATACAGTGGCACAACATCTCATTTACCTATATACCAGATGTTTAGGTGTCTATATCATAATACAGTGGCACAACATCTCATTTACCTATATACCAGATGTTTAGGTGTCTATATCATAATACAGTGGCACAACATCTCATTTACCTATATACCAGATGTTTAGGTGTCTATATCATAATACAGTGGCACAACATCTCATTTACCTATATACCAGATGTTTAGGTGTCTATATCATAATACAGTGGCACAACATCTCATTTACCTATATACCAGATGTTTAGGTGTCTATATCATAATACAGTGGCACAACATCTCATTTACCTATATACCAGATGTTTAGGTGTCTATATCATAATACAGTGGCACAACATCTCATTTACCTATATACCAGATGTTTAGGTGTCTATATCATAATACAGTGGCACAACATCTCATTTACCTATATACCAGATGTTTAGGTGTCTATATCATAATACAGTGGCACAACATCTCATTTACCTATATACCAGATGTTTAGGTGTCTATATCATAATACAGTGGCACAACATCTCATTTACCTATATACCAGATGTTTAGGTGTCTATATCATAATACAGTGGCACAACATCTCATTTACCTATATACCAGATGTTTAGGTGTCTATATCATAATACAGTGGCACAACATCTCATTTACCTATATACCAGATGTTTAGGTGTCTATATCATAATACAGTGGCACAACATCTCATTTACCTATATACCAGATGTTTAGGTGTCTATATCATAATACAGTGGCACAACATCTCATTTACCTATATACCAGATGTTTAGGTGTCTATATCATAATACAGTGGCACAACATCTCATTTACCTATATACCAGATGTTTAGGTGTCTATATCATAATACAGTGGCACAACATCTCATTTACCTATATACCAGATGTTTAGGTGTCTATATCATAATACAGTGGCACAACATCTCATTTACCTATATACCAGATGTTTAGGTGTCTATATCATAATACAGTGGCACAACATCTCATTTACCTATATACCAGATGTTTAGGTGTCTATATCATAATACAGTGGCACAACATCTCATTTACCTATATACCAGATGTTTAGGTGTCTATATCATAATACAGTGGCACAACATCTCATTTACCTATATACCAGATGTTTAGGTGTCTATATCATAATACAGTGGCACAACATCTCATTTACCTATATACCAGATGTTTAGGTGTCTATATCATAATACAGTGGCACAACATCTCATTTACCTATATACCAGATGTTTAGGTGTCTATATCATAATACAGTGGCACAACATCTCATTTACCTATATACCAGATGTTTAGGTGTCTATATCATAATACAGTGGCACAACATCTCATTTACCTATATACCAGATGTTTAGGTGTCTATATCATAATACAGTGGCACAACATCTCATTTACCTATATACCAGATGTTTAGGTGTCTATATCATAATACAGTGGCACAACATCTCATTTACCTATATACCAGATGTTTAGGTGTCTATATCATAATACAGTGGCACAACATCTCATTTACCTATATACCAGATGTTTAGGTGTCTATATCATAATACAGTGGCACAACATCTCATTTACCTATATACCAGATGTTTAGGTGTCTATATCATAATACAGTGGCACAACATCTCATTTACCTATATACCAGATGTTTAGGTGTCTATATCATAATACAGTGGCACAACATCTCATTTACCTATATACCAGATGTTTAGGTGTCTATATCATAACACAGTGGCACAACATCTCATTTACCTATATACCAGATGTTTAGGTGTCTATATCATAATACAGTGGCACAACATCTCATTTACCTATATACCAGATGTTTAGGTGTCTATATCATAATACAGTGGCACAACATCTCATTTACCTATATACCAGATGTTTAGGTGTCTATATCATAATACAGTGGCACAACATCTCATTTACCTATATACCAGATGTTTAGGTGTCTATATCATAATACAGTGGCACAACATCTCATTTACCTATATACCAGATGTTTAGGTGTCTATATCATAATACAGTGGCACAACATCTCATTTACCTATATACCAGATGTTTAGGTGTCTATATCATAATACAGTGGCACAACATCTCATTTACCTATATACCAGATGTTTAGGTGTCTATATCATAATACAGTGGCACAACATCTCATTTACCTATATACCAGATGTTTAGGTGTCTATATCATAATACAGTGGCACAACATCTCATTTACCTATATACCAGATGTTTAGGTGTCTATATCATAATACAGTGGCACAACATCTCATTTACCTATATACCAGATGTTTAGGTGTCTATATCATAATACAGTGGCACAACATCTCATTTACCTATATACCAGATGTTTAGGTGTCTATATCATAATACAGTGGCACAACATCTCATTTACCTATATACCAGATGTTTAGGTGTCTATATCATAATACAGTGGCACAACATCTCATTTACCTATATACCAGATGTTTAGGTGTCTATATCATAATACAGTGGCACAACATCTCATTTACCTATATACCAGATGTTTAGGTGTCTATATCATAATACAGTGGCACAACATCTCATTTACCTATATACCAGATGTTTAGGTGTCTATATCATAATACAGTGGCACAACATCTCATTTACCTATATACCAGATGTTTAGGTGTCTATATCATAATACAGTGGCACAACATCTCATTTACCTATATACCAGATGTTTAGGTGTCTATATCATAATACAGTGGCACAACATCTCATTTACCTATATACCAGATGTTTAGGTGTCTATATCATAATACAGTGGCACAACATCTCATTTACCTATATACCAGATGTTTAGGTGTCTATATCATAATACAGTGGCACAACATCTCATTTACCTATATACCAGATGTTTAGGTGTCTATATCATAATACAGTGGCACAACATCTCATTTACCTATATACCAGATGTTTAGGTGTCTATATCATAATACAGTGGCACAACATCTCATTTACCTATATACCAGATGTTTAGGTGTCTATATCATAATACAGTGGCACAACATCTCATTTACCTATATACCAGATGTTTAGGTGTCTATATCATAATACAGTGGCACAACATCTCATTTACCTATATACCAGATGTTTAGGTGTCTATATCATAATACAGTGGCACAACATCTCATTTACCTATATACCAGATGTTTAGGTGTCTATATCATAATACAGTGGCACAACATCTCATTTACCTATATACCAGATGTTTAGGTGTCTATATCATAATACAGTGGCACAACATCTCATTTACCTATATACCAGATGTTTAGGTGTCTATATCATAATACAGTGGCACAACATCTCATTTACCTATATACCAGATGTTTAGGTGTCTATATCATAATACAGTGGCACAACATCTCATTTACCTATATACCAGATGTTTAGGTGTCTATATCATAATACAGTGGCACAACATCTCACCTGCACAGCACTGCCAAGGTTTATTGATGAGCTTTAAAGTCAAATCTCTCTCTCTCTCTCTCTTTCTTTCTCTCGTAAATAATTGATTGTTTAGCCCCCTAGTGTCAGTAAACCAGAAGTCTGTCATTCTGTTGTTGAGGATGTGTGTGTGGGGGCGGGTGGGGGGGGGGTGCCGTGAGCTGGAGAACAACCCACAGACAACCCGGCGACGATGCTGTTCAAACCCTGGACGCCAGAAATAAGGCATTCTTTTATGATTATTTCGTCTTCAGTGTGAATTTGGCTAAGTGAAATCGATTGCATGAGACTCCAGGGGCAAGAGTTTCTTGTCGATAAATCGCCTCTCACAGCTAGCAAGCACTCCGGCAATCACTCCAGCAAGCAACACACTACGTATCAAAACGGAAACTTCTTTTTTTTTCTTTTGCGGGTTTCAGCTGTGGCCAGTTCCCCCCCCCCCCTTACTCCCAACCCCTTTCCCTACAGTAGGCGGTGTGGGTTTACTACAGGAACACTTGACCAACAGTGGAATGCTTTTTTTGGCCGGCGCAGCCAACATGGTCAGTGGTAGACAGTGTAAAATGGAAACTCATGCTAACTACTGATAGTACTGACACATATTTGAATGCTGCTAAAAATGTTGATAGGTGAACTATGCGAAAGTAAGGTCTACTCAACTCATATAGATTAATAATATGCAGATAGACAGACAGACAGATAGATGACAGACAAACAAACAGACAGACAACAGACAGACAGAAACCTAAAGAAGAGGTCCGGGAAAAGAGGAAAGAGATACCAAGACCGAAATTCCAAACCAGTGACTAGTTGCTCTATTTGCCTTGAGTATAATGTTTCCTAATTATTTACATACCATTCTTCTTGTGCTGTATTTTTTGTGTATAATTATTATTGCTCTTTTTAAAGTTGGTAGTCTATATGGTCGCTTCCCCCCCCCCCCCCCCTCCCGATATTATCGAATGCAAACTCCATCAGAAACAACAAGAACAAGGACCACCGTCCATCTACGATTCCACTATATGAATATACTCTAGACCTCTAACTGATCACATGATGTTACAGAGCAGACTTCGAATAAACAAAGCAATGCGCTGAATAATAATAAACTGAAAGGCATAACTATAACCACCATCAATAACAATCAATAAATCAACATCTGATCCAATACAATCATCTATTACGGCCCCAGTATCGAGCCACCACATATAGGCCTACCCAATTCTAGCACAAGTCGCAGAAAAACTGAAATCATTTGAGAAATAAATTTGAACTCAGATTTGAACTACAGCCATCGAATTAAGTCTCGAAAATATTATTAATTATAGTGTGTTATATGTTACTTTTAGACCTGTATTGACAATATAAATGATGGTGGGTCACAAACTATAGGCCTACACAAATATTCGGATCAAACAAAACAAATTAAGTCGTTACAACCCGGAACTCGTGTATTAACTATGATAAACACAATAACATGTTAATAACATAACAAATTTCCCTGCATCAAACATCAAAGTTAGTTATACTAATCAAAACTGACTGTCGATGCCAGGCTAAGGCTGTGTGTTAAGTCCTGTCCACATAGACTTAAGTGTTAAGTCCCGTCCACGACGGTGTTCCAGCGGTGCCCAGCTTATCTCACTGCCCGAGACCGCACTCTACACTCCCCGGCTACCGAGTCAACAGACCGACGTTTCGTGAACCCGAGCCATGAAAGGATTGCTCTCGTAAAATGTGTCATTCGCCCGGAATGCGGTGCTTATGATGCCAGGCATTTAGTCCTGTAAATCTCGTCGGCTGGTATATAAAACACACAAAGGTAGAAGAAAGCAGAGGAATTCCTTAGGGTCAGAGCCAGCTTCAAAAATAAACAAATCCCCGTCCACACCCACACATACAAACCATAATGGACGTGCATTGAACTAAACCACGCTCCTTGTTGTAAACTTTATGTTACAGTCATTAAGTCTAAAAGCTAGCCGCCCCCTCCCCCCCCCCCCCTTTTGCCAACATGTACACACGTGACGTAAACACCATGACGTAACGATTTTGTCACTGTAAGAAGTTCTTTTTCCTGTTCTGTTGTTTCCTTTCCCATGTACTATTAATTAATTAATTTTCGATATAACAAAAAAGTTTCTTATTTACAACAATCATGTGATTTCTTATTGACAAATAACATAGCCTCATCCACATTTTTTGTCAAACTGCAATGAACACTTTATTACACATTTTGTCAAGACTGTTATACAATGTGTGTGGTTCGGTCAGACTGTAATACACACCTACAGCATTTCATAAACTCGCTTAGTCTGTCAAAGACAGTAATACAAGCGCACAGCTGATACGCTAATACATTGTCAGTTGTTTTTAATTCCTCTAAATGTATTACGTATCCTATGAGTAAGTAAGGAGTTAGTAGCCCCTCCTACCATATAAATGTATTGCCAATGAGTCTTAGCCCCCCCCCCTCCCGCCTCCACAATCACCATTTCCCTTTGGGCCACCCCTTTTATGTGTTGGCATTAGGCATTAGTGAACGGAGGGAGCAAACATTTTCAATCATTCTAGTACACACGAGTCTATAGTTTTTAAAGTGTAACACACATTCCTTGTAATATATATATATCGTTAGGCATTAATTAATTTTGTATATATACACTCTAAAATTGTTTTGTTTTTTTGTTCGTAGCTGGTTTTTTTTTATATAATATATTTGTAACAATAATAAGAGAATACTGGTTCGATACAAGTTTCTGCCATTATTCAGATAGTGGATGATAGTAAATTTCCCTTCAAACAATTCATAAAAACACTGGAATTGACAAGAAATATGTTCATATTAATGAGAGAAAACACAAGCGTCCCTTATTCATTGAATTGAACTCAAGCATTCTGCGGAATGCCCCAATGTATCCCACTCCAGAATTTGCAGTGGAATGGAAATGTTTATGTTGTCAAACAAATCTCTTAGACAAGTACAGAACATACACCCTGTGTAATACAACGTAATAAGTTTCATTTTCCTGAACTCTTCATCCACCAGTATATTTTGACAATAGATAATAAATGCAATTAAATCATATTCAATTAATGTAACACAAATAGAAAGGGAAAAAACAACAATTTGAACTGGTGGAGGGTTGGGGAGGGGAGGATTATGTACCAGGTAAATAAACTGAAGTCTCTACACAGCAACAAAACGTGCTACTGTTGTATGTTATTTTTCTTAAAGCAAAGTTTTACCTTTTGTTTTTATTACCTGCTTTTAATTTCTTTTAGATTCAGAGTTAAAAAAACAGATGATGGTTTTAATGTAAATAATAATTCTGGGGAATAATATATTGCTGTCTATTTAGATTTATCTTTCTTGACATTTTTCTTTACTAACTTGTTGATGCTGGTGTCTTGTTCTTTAAGTTTGTATTCATTTTGCCTCTTTTTTTGCAATTGTGAAGAAAAATGCCAAGAAAGGCAAAAGATGCTTGCTTCTTCGAGACTCTAGCTTCCGAAACGCAAAGTTTGCAACAGAGAAAAGAGATCGCAGTACTCTTTACCAAATCACCTAAAACTCTTTCAACGCAACACTCCAATTAAACCTGTAATAGATAGTGTAGGACAGACAGTGTTAGACACAAACCCAACAAGACATCAGACCAACAAAGAAAATGGAAAGAAAATTTCAGAGGCATCTCCCTCTAGCTGAAAAAAACAGACATCTTACAGATGTTTATGTGAACATCAACTCCTCGATCCTAATACAAATCACCAAGGCACTTTACCAACAACCACCTCCGGAATATACTCAAGATCATTAGCATGGATGGGATAAAACCAATATGAAGACCTTTGGCAGGGCAGATAAACCACATCACATCTACAAGACCCCATCAGACGAGAGATTTGGCAGGGCAGAGAACCCACATCATATCTACAAGACCCCATCAGACGAGAGATTTGGCAGGTCAGAGAACCCACATCATATCTACAAGACCCCAATCAGACGAGAGATTTGGCAGGTCAGAGAACCCACATCATATCTACAAGACCCCCATCAGCCGAGAGATCGTTTGTCGGTATAAGAGATGGATTGGCCACTCTCTCAGAAAGCCGCGCTGTCGGCATCATGAGATAGGCACTGCAATGGAACTCACAAGGCTAAAGAAAGGCCAGACATGGGAAGAACTAAAGAAATCCGCCCAGGACCAAGTGCGCTGGAGACATGTAGACGCCCTTTGTTCCACAAGGAATAGAAGGAAAAAAGTCAAGTAAGTCTAGTCTAATTACACCCTCCCGAGAATGGATGAAACCTGAATAAGGTACTAAATAGCCATTGATTGTACATGACAATGGAACATTTCTTTAAAGCTCTACACAAGCTGAATAAAATACTCAATAACAAAAATATCCGTTTGGAAATGTATACACTAACATAATATGGCATTATTCCATGTTTAAATATTGAAAATTCTCTTGTATGTAGATTGAATGCCAGCCAGTTTTTACTCCGTGCAGAAAAAAATAATTATAAATTCATTTCCTTATCAAGGGAAGTGACCCCAGTTCCCGGTGGACAAATAAAATTATCTTATTAAAACAGGGGAACCCAAAACTTGCTCTCTATTTCCGACATTAAATTTTCTCCTTTAAACCCAGACACAAATGATATAAGTGTGTGTGTGTGTATGCATATGAGATATAAACGAACAAAAATAATTTTTTTCTATGCTATTATTACAATGTAACATCCTATTGATTCCACACATTTTTTTTATTCTACAACTGACCAGTTTCATACTGGAAATATGACAAATATTTAACATTTTCCATAGATCTATATACTATAGGTAGGCCTATCTTATATTAAATGTTTAATGATGCACACTTGAACAACGGGGGGAGGGGTGTCGAAATAATGGAGTTTTGCACTAATGGAAGGGGAGGGGGTAAACATTTCCTAGGATGCGTGACCAGGGAAAGTGGTTGATTAAATATTGCAACGTCACAGCAAACAGTGAAAAGGTTGTGCATCTTTAGATAAACTGTCTAATTTAACAATCTTAACGAAATTAACTACAGTAATTACATTGTTTAATTTAAAGCTTATTAACCTAATAGGACAATAATCAAGTGAATTGTAACATGTCAATAATGAGGGTGGTGGGGATGTACAATAATCAAGTGAATAGTAACATGTCAATAATGAGGGTGGTGGGGATGTCATACCGGAAAGGAGTGAGATGGGGGTCTGACTTTGTGAGACTACTGGGTTGAGGGGGGGGGTCTATATGTATAGATATATATATATATACAATATACTATATACATACTATAACTTTGATTAGAACAACCCGATGATACGACAATGTCTAGAAACCAACAACGGTTATGTTCAGTGTAAATGTGAAAAAACATATCGGGTGTCTCCATGTATTTGTAGCAGTATAGACAACACTGACAAGGATGCGTGTACGTTGTGATAATACATAAACAATACAGTGGTGGTAATGTACTCACAGTTCCATGACCAGGTAGACGTGAGTCTTATCCTCAAACACATCTACAAGTCTCACAATGTTTGGATGGTTCAATCTGATAAGGGAGGGGAAGAAAATAATAATAAACAATAACAATTAAAAACAAAAATAAACACAAACAAAAAAAGACAAAAATAGAGATGCCCACTGCAAGTACATCTTCTTAGTGCTTCCTGAAACCTGGGCAACATCTACCAGCATACATTTGAAACTAACCAGACTTGTTGACTCCAGTCTTGGTTTGACAATGGATGCCACCCAGGGTGAGTCTCGTATTATTTGTTTTATGACAGTGCATCAGATTCATACAACAACACTTCCTTTGTACAGACAATGGATACGAATGCGAGCATTGTTCTATGGCAATAGCAGACATTTTTTTTTTTGCTGACTGCTCTATGGCTATCTTGGTCTCAATGTGTATGTAACCTGTTTACAAGTCTAGTAATTATATTGATATGTTTCTTGCTAGTTTGTTTGTACATCTTTATTTATTAGACAACAATTAGCTTTCTGCCACTAGCGTGGTGCTGTTTTTAAAACAAAGACAGAGATAATGGCCCAAATAGTATGATACGTTTTAAGTTATTCTGTGCAGTGATATGAACCAGGAAGTGAGGACTTGACATCCAATTATTGGATGATGGTGTGGAGGAAACCATTCATGGATCATACAGAATGGGCAACCTTTTTTTAAAATGGATCTGAAAATACATGTTCCTATTCAAAGAGTGTATTGGTTTCGAAAAAAAAAAACCAGACGTGTAAATATAACAAACACATTTAAAAAGTAGTGGATTGAAAACTTTGGGATATCAAAAGTAAAAATGTATTGCACATAACAATTCATTTTTGTGATAGAAAAACAGTCAGATATGTTCGTTGTTATCAAACATGTATATTTCCCAATTTTATTTAATGATTTCCCATTCTGTTGGATCTATCTTGTGACACATTCTATGGACCAAGAAACTAGTCATTCAGTGCTATTTTATAGGCGCGTCAAGTAGAAAATCAATCAGAAAATAGTCATACAGTAGGTCCTCCCCGTAATAAAGCAAGAAATGTGACAATTTACAACTCACCTCCGTAAGACTGAGATCTCATTCTCAAGGGCTTCCTCCTTGCCTCTGAGCCCTCGTCTGTTGATGCACTTGACTGCATTATATTTTCCACGCTCTGATTTGTTCTCGGCCAACACAACTTCAGAGAAAGCTCCGCTGAAATAATACATAACACCTTTAAACTTGGTTGTACAATTAGCTGGAATAATACATAACACCTTTAAACTTGGTTGTACAATGAGTTGAAATAATACATAACACCTTTAAACTTGGTTGTACAATGAGTTGAAATAATACATAACACCTTTAAACTTGGTTGTACAATTAGTTGAAATAATACATAACACCTTTAAACTTGGTTGTACAATGAGTTGAAATAATACACAACACCTTTAAACTTGGTTGTACAATTAGTTGAAATAATACATAACACCTTTAAACTTGGTTGTACAATTAGTTGAAATAATACACAACACCTTTAAACTTGGTTGTACAATTAGTTGAAATAATACATAACACCTTTAAACTTGGTTGTACAATTAGTTGAAATAATACATAACACCTTTAAACTTGGTTGTACAATTAGTTGAAATAATACATAACACCTTTAAACTTGTTTGTACAATTAGTTGAAATAATACACAACACCTTTAAACTTGGTTGTACAATTAGTTGAAATAATACATAACACCTTTAAACTTGGTTGTACAATTAGTTGAAATAATACATAACACCTTTAAACTTGGTTGTACAATTAGTTGAAATAATACATAACACCTTTAAACTTGGTTGTACAATTAGTTGAAATAATACATAACACCTTTAAACTTGTTTGTACAATTAGTTGAAATAGTACATAACACACCTATAAACGTGATTATACAATTAGTTGAAATAGTACATAACACACCTTTAAACTTGATTGTACATTTATTTGAAATAGTACATAGCACACCATTAACTTGGTTGTACAATTAGTTGAAATAACACACAATACACCTTTAACTTGCTTGTACAATTAAGTAAACTACATAACTATGTGCGACCTGGTAGCTACAATGCATTAAAACGCAAATATTGCATGTCAATAAAATAGAATGGGTTATGTGATAAATCTAGGGGGTTTCGCGAGATGAGCGCTCTGATACAAGAAATTATTGACTACGAATAATTTTATTGAAAAGTTTTAGTGAATTGTTAAAACCGAGAGAAAAAAAGAGGGAATGTGTCATTTTGTGTTCATACAAGTTTTGACCAATCTTAGTCCAATCAAATTGGTACAGGGTACCAGTTTTAAAGTGGCGAAAATGTTGCTGGCAGTTGCGACACCTTCTTTATGAGAAGTACATAGGAGCCTATCTTAACACTGACTGAAATATAATTCTGCACAATAGATTTCTGTGAGTGGATCAAGAATTGTATTTTATTTCCTTCATTACACCACGAATATAAAATCTTTGATGTGAAAATCATGACCATGTCTCTCAGTAATCATTACCATTTCTCCCAGTAAGTGGGGTTTCCTTTCTTCAGTGGACATCAAAATATATTCGGAAAGACTGGTTTTTAAAACAATAATAATACTGCTACAAGTTGAGACCAAGCATCCAAAACCATCATGTACGTAGCACGTAATCATGTTCCATACAGAAGTATCATTGGTTAATTCCAATAACAATTCCTTGGTTTTTTCAACCAGGAATACGGCCAGTACGGATGAACTTGTACTGAAGGCCATGTACAAGTACGTGGGGAGAATTCCTTCTGTTTGCACCTTGAATTTAAACTCCATAGAATTGAGCGATGTCCTAAATAATATATTGTGCCGTGTGTAACTGTGGGAGTGGGTGGGTTAAGTGGGGCAACTGATTTGGGAGTGGGTGGCATAATAAAAATGTAACAGAAACCGTAGACTTTTTTTTATCTTCTCAACACCCCACTCCTATGTTGTACAAGACGTTTAAAAAGTCATCAAATCTTGGCAATGTTTACGTTCTTCGGTTCAAACTTCACCCGCCCAGAAAAAAAATTATTGTAAACTAGGTACGATTCTGTATTATTTGAAGCATGTTGTACATTTCGATTGGCCATGTCATGTAAAGCGATCATTCATTTCTGGTGGTCAGCAAATTCCATCCTACATCCAACTGTGTTATCTTTCTTTAAATATATATCCACTAATAACCAGGGGTCGAACTTTCTTTGGCAAATAGAGGTCAAAACGATGGCCCGAATGATAGGCCACACTTAAATTGTAACCAAAGGCTTTATAGTGGTCAAACTATCAGTTAAAAGCAGTACGGGAATAGGATTGCAACACATGTATGTGTGTGTGTATGTACGCGTAGATTAACAACATGCAATATCTATAGTCAATAGTCAGATCACCATCAGAGTTGGAGCCACTAGTTTGTAAAAGTGAAAACACTGACCAAAGCAAATGATGAAAGGGAATGGGCTGTAACCATTGTTTATAAAAATGCAGGACGTTTGTACGCCTACAAGCAACCACCAACATCCAGGTGGTGTAGTGTACAATCCCTATACATCGTGTTCATACTAATTCAGTAAATGTCATGCACAGTCGAGCTTCCAATACTCTAAAATGTTTATGTTTTTTCAATTTAAATCGGGCTGACTAGTTTCTGTAGAAATAAATATATAGGCCTATATACCTCATTAAAATTCAAGGAAGCCAAGTAAGCTAAGATTCAACCGTAATACAATTTTTAAATCCTGCGATAAAAAGTAACTAGACTAGTGCAGAACAAGAGAAAACAGAAAACACACAAGAGTGAATGAATGCCATTGATTAGAGGTGAATAGCACGCCTCTATTTGTATAAAGGTATAATGGTAAGATTGTTTGAAACATAATATGGTCCACTGCACAATCACAATTGACTCAAGAAGTCACACACCATGAATGGTAAAAAATAAAGTTCCTATTAAGGACCTTTGCAATTCTCTACGGCTGATAAAGCAGGACTTGTTCGTTTCACCGGAAACGGTGTGCGAAGGGGATAGTGTAGCCAGCACAAGGCACAGCTTTCCAGATACTGGTGTCAGGTAGACTTAGAGTGAGGTCCGTCGACTGGGGTAGTTGTGTTTGTTTTACAATGAAAAAACTCCACTAATGTTGATGAGTCTAACCATTATAAATGACATCACACATTTTGTTAACAGGTGCAAATGCAGGTTGACAGAACATGTATTTTATGTTTTTTTATTTACATTTTAACACTCCATTGTTAGCCTATGAAGAAATAAAGTGATGTTCTATGTCCTTATACCAAGCATGTATAGTCATTCCAACAGCGATCAAGTTTACCCTTTTTTTTCATATAAAAGGAGAAATTATAAAAAAATGTGGAGAAAGGGTAACCTAAAAAAATCACCCCTAATGTACCCATTTTAATTAGTCCTAGATACATATACAATAGATAGATAGATAGATAGATAGATAGATAGATATATAGATAGATAGATAGATAGATAGATAGAGACACATACAAACAAGTGCGAATGGCTGTGTGGAGGAAGATCCAAACGTTGTTGACAGTGTACTAGCACCAGGACAAGAAATCAATAAGTTGACATTTTCTTGTTGCTTTTCATTTTCTTTCGCTGGAGTGGCTACACATATTTGTTACGTACAGACTGCGTGGTTGTACTTTTACAAAGAAATACATAACTTTGATAGAAAGTAAGAAACGTGGGCATTGATAAAGGAGCGCTCGCCTGCCTGACCAACAAAACTGCGCAACAGTTGTAAGCACTAAACTTGTGCTAAGGCTGGGTGGGAACACCCATACTAAAGCCTAAGGGGGTGAAAAGGGGGGGGGGGGGGGACGAACACTGAAAGGTATGCTTGGCGTATTAAAACTTTGATGCCTGTTGCTAAAAAAAAAACGCATTAAACTCTGTTCGAATAAATTAAATGAACACATCAAACTAAGTAAAAGAGGTTTAATACAAAAAAAAAGTGAAAAACTGGAAGTGGGAGTAAGAATGCCTGTAGCATTACTTTATATATCTTCTCGGTGGTTAAATCTACTGATAGAGTTTTAGTGCTGCCTGTGGCCATTTTACATTTATACATGCAACGCTATAGTATGTTATATTCAATAATTACAAGTGCTTGAAATCATAACACCTCAATAGATCAAAAGCTTTATTATAAACTTAATATAGAACTGGGACCATTTTAAAATCATATATTTATATATATAACCAATACTATAATTTGAACTTTGGATGTGAGACTTTATTTTCAATTAAACATCCAGCGCTTCAGCTAGGAGTGGTACTGCTACACAAGTGAAGCTTGGTAAGAAAAAAGAAAGTGTAGGTCATGATATCATGGGTCGTAGAAATATAGTGAGATGGGGTAAATAATTAGGGTAATTTCTTTCCACTTTCCAAAATGGACAGTGAAATCATTAAGAATGATTCTAGGATTTCTAAATAAAAACAGGTGAATTGATTTTTTTTTTCATGGTAAGACAAATTTGACCATACCTGTGCGGGTTGGGTGGTGGGGGGGGGGGGGGGGGGGTGATTGAAGGTGTCAATATTACCGTAATAAGATTGATGTATAATTACTCTGATTACTGAATTAGTCTTTATATCCAGGTAACTTCCCACATGATATAGCACCTGCTTGGAATTACAGTAATTATTATATCTATTCAAAACTTACAACTAATTGCATTAAAATAACTCACAGAAATATACAATTGGCTTAAATTGCTTATACTGATATAGGTTATAATATATCTCCATTGCTAAAAAAAACTATCTGTATGTAAGGGTAATAGTAAAGGATTATATATGAAGTTTCCATTGTTGCAATGTCAATATTATAAAATAACACAGCTAGGTTGTGATCATGAAAACATACCTACTTTCACATACAATTATAATGGTGATTGACACAAAAAATAATTTGAACACTGCAAGTTGAAGATCATCTTATCTTTGATTAATTTGTTAATTTCCATCTTTCACATCCTCACTAGCAAAAATGTATGTTTCATTTTTTAATCCTAAAAAGTATACACAGCTATAACAAGAGCTTAATATTTTTTGTTATTGTAATAATAAAAAGTAGATTTTGAAATTTTAAATATAGGACCCCTCTATTTATTCATTAACAGAATGCTTTTTTTTTTTACAAATCATCATCATAGCAAGTTTATCTTCAAAAATATCGGCTACATTATTAAACTATGTTCAAACAGATTACTATGATTAGCCTTTACAAGCTTATAAGAACTATAACATTATTATGATTATAAAGCCAAACTAACCAAATGAAGTAGGCCTACTAATCCTATTCATGGAAGGCAATTACTGACATAGACATACTGCAATTTAATCCAATTATAAATTAACTTTGAATGAATCCTCATCTTTTTAAATGTTAAATACATCAATGATATTTGCTAAGTTAAATTGTATATGCCTAAAGAATCAGAGTTTATTAGTTGTGGTGGACGTTGGACACAAAGGGATTGCGAATCCAGAACTATATAGACCAAGATTTGAACCCAAGACATACTGAGTTACTGCCACTAGAGCACTACTAAATTTTCAATTCTGAATGAATTTACCAAGATATCTTTGACTTCAATAAGATTGTTTCACATTGAATTATTTACAGGCTAATGTTTTTAGGCAAAACTAAATAAACAAGCCATTAATGAGAAAAACTCCCAAAATACAGTCAACCTTATTTAGATATAGTTTACATAAAATACCCAAAATACAGTCAACCTTATTTAGATACAGTTTACATAAAATACAGTGAACCTTATTTAGATACAGTTTACATAAAATACAGTCAACCTTATTTAGATACAGTTTACATAAAATACAGTCAACCTTATTTAGATACAGTTTACATAAAATACAGTCAACCTTATTTAGATATAGTTTACATAAAATACAGTCAACCTTATTTAGATACAGTTTACATAAAATACAGTCAACCTTATTTAGATACAGTTTACATAAAATACAGTCAACCTTATTTAGATACAGTTTACATAAAATCATAAAATAAAATACACCCTCCCTGGCCCTGGACTTCTTTGGTACACTAAGTTCCAATAAATGTGCTCCTCCTCATTAGTTTGGGATTGTAAAAGGGGCCCATGAACATTGTGATGTGCAGGTCTCAAGTACAGTTATGAACATAAAAACCTTTCTTTAAAATATATACCAATAAGAATAATATTCACTGGTACCTGACTACTAGTTAGGATGCTCTTAAAACACAATGAGTAGTAGTAAATCAAAAGTACAAACAAAAATCAACACAAACAAAATTTAAAAAAAATTGAAAACCTATATAGAAGTATTTTAAGAAAAGTAAGCTGTCCTGCAAGAAAGCGTTCAGAACTAAGAAAGGTTACAAACAAAAGCTCAAGTATACAAATATTTCCATTCTGATACACTAACAAAAATGTGTGATATAATTTTGATATAATTGCAGAAAAAAACATGCAATTAAAAAGGGAAACAATTAGAGTGGTTTTCAAAATACACTTTTTTATGAGATGACCTTTAAATAACTGTCTAGAAAAGGTCAGATAATTTCACAGTAAAAGTGAAATAAAATTAAATTAAGTCCTCAAATTTAAACATATTCTTGTTGATAAGGCTATGTTACCAGTTTTCACTGACAATTATTTACAAGGAGGCTAGACATTCTGCACCAAAACCACCATATTCACACAGACCATAAAACAAAAACAGACACCTATTACCATCTGCACCATACAAAAAAGTGACCAGTCTTAGTATTAGTATAGAACATAATAACAGACTTCAAAAATACAGGGCCTGTGATAATAAAAAGTCTAAAGGCCAGGTATCAGACTATAACTGTATACCAAACAGGATGCACACTTAACACATTTCTTTTATAAACAAATAAACAACAGATGATTAATCTGTTCCATGTCACCTTCATACTTTACAACAACATTTTCTAATTGTTTGGCTCTTATAAGAAAGATGATGAAATGTTCCCTTTTTTTTTTATCCATTTCAAAACCTTTCACTTTTGTGGTACTTTTACACTTTTACCAAACATTTTACTTTACAACCATGTCAATTTTTGTTAAACATTTAGTCTACATGCACGCACACAAACATATAGACTTAAAGATGCGCACAATTAGTTATAGCCTGGGTCATTCAATGAATGGTAGCAATTGTTGTTATAATACTGGTGTTATGCTCCTGGTCACCGGTGTTCTAAAAAAAACAAGTCATATTCCAAACAAATAATATAAAAGCAAGTAATTTTGTTCTGTGCCCAAATGAATGTATACTAAGCTATGCTGGGTGTATTCCAAAGCGGTCGTATACCTTCAGTGTGTGTTTGTGGTGGACGAGGGGTAAATTTAAAACATGTAAAACCTTGATTTTGTTATATAATGGTCTATGGACTACAATTTATAATATGCTTTTTAAAGGAATTAAGAAAAGGCCTGAATAGGAATTTGTGTACTATTACTAATATACAATGTCTATAGATTAACACTATACACTGTAGTAGTGTAGAGCAGGAGGCGGCAACCTACAGCAAGCGTACCAGAATTAGCACCCTGAGCTATCATTAAAATAGAAAGAGAAATTCAAATCATTTATCCAAGAAATTGACTTTTAGGCTCTTGGCACGCTGAATGAAATATGGATAGATATGGATAGATTTTTGTGTGTTTTTTCTTATAAAATATGGTAAGAATTTAATAACAATATTTTTTATTTTCGTTATAGACTCTAAGGAATTCTGACTGACGCAGGGTCCGAATAGCCATTTATCTTATCTTATCTTATACATTACAGACGCTCCTTCTATAAAGAAGATTATTGCGTCCTACGCTCATCCGTGGTCCGAGTCTAGTCTTGCATTTTTATTAATGTTTTAAATGATGTTAAGTTACTGGTTTTCCTGGTTTGTTCAGGCAACCCATTCCATGCCCGAATGCCACTCGGGAAGAAAGAGTACTTATATGCATTTGTTCTCGCATAAGGGACAAGGAAAGTGTTTTTATCTTTATGTTTATCTGAGATTTGCAACAGGTTGTTATTGTGTTGTATTTCTAAATTAGAGTTTAATGCCTTATGTATTATTACTACTTTACTCTTTGCCCTTCTGTCTTCTAGTGTTTCTAGGTTTAATGATTTGACTAATGGTGTTACTCTTGTTAATTGGGAATATTCGCTAGTTATGAACCTTGCAGCTCTTTTTTGAATTTGTTCTAATTTTTTAATGTTTTCTTTAGTTGATGGGTCCCATACAGATGCTGCATATTCTAGTATAGGCCTAACTAATGTGAGATAGCATTTTAGTTTTATGTTCTTATTACATTTGTAAAAGTTCCTTTTTATGAATCCTAAAGTTTTGTTTGATTTTTTTATTACTTCATCAATATGAGGGTTCCAAGATAACTTATCATTTATTATTACTCCTAGATACTTAGCATTGTTAGTTTGAGTTAGTTCTTTACCATGAATGAAGTAGTTTGCTATTATTTGTTTCTTTTTCTTGGATACCCTTATTAGTTGGCATTTTTCTGGGTGAAAAGACATACTCCAGTTTGATTCCCATTTTTGTAGTTCATCTAGGTCTTTTTGTAGGAGTTCACTATCTTTTCCTGTCTTTATTATTCTATAAATTATGCAATCATCGGCAAAATAATCTTACTTTTGTTCCTGTGTTGATGCAATTAGGCAGATCATTAATATAAATTAGAAATAGTAGGGGTCCTAGAACAGTTCCTTGTGGAACTCCTGAGTTTACAGTTATTGGTGATGACTTAGAGCCATTTATTATCACTGTTTGTTCTCTGCCTATAAGAAAGTCCTGAATCCACTGATGTAAGGGACCAGAGATGCCAAAATATTTAAGTTTTTTTAGTAGACTAGAATGATGAACTTTATCAAATGCTTTTGAAAAATCTAGTAATATAGCATCAATTTGGTTGTTATTATCTAATCCCTTTGACAAGTCATCTATTAGGCCTATTAATTGAGTCTCACATGATCTATTTTTCCTAAAGCCATGTTGGTGTGGGCACAGTGCATTAAGTTTGTCTAGATGATTTACTATACTACTATATATAATATGTTCAAGTAATTTACATGTTATGCTGGTTAGAGAAACAGGTCTATAATTACCGGGGTCAGATTTATCTCCTTTTTTGAAAAGGGGGGTTACATTAGCTAATTTCCAATCTCTGGGCACTTTGCCCTGGTTTAGAGAGGCCTGAAAAAGTATTTTAAAGATTGGAGATATTTCATTGGTTAGTTCTTTAAGCAGTCTTGCTGGTATTTCATCTGGACCAGAAGCTTTGTTTGCTTTTAAGTTGGTTAGGAGTTGTTTAATGCCTTTTTCATCTACATTTATATGTCCTATCTCTTCTAGTTTGTTTAAATTTATGAATATTTCTTTGTCACCTGGATTTGAAAAAGATGATGCAAAGTGTGTGTTAAGGATATTAGCTTTGGTTTCATTATCATTATAAGTTTAATTGTTTTGGCCTTTTAGTGGCGCTATGCCTGTAGTGTCCATTTTTCTTGATTTAATGTAGGACCATAAGTTTTTATTATTATCTTTAGAAATTACATTGTTTACATATTCATTTTGCAGCTGTCTGCTTAGTTTCTGAGTTAAATGTTTAATTTTTAGGTATTTTTTATGTAGTCTAATTGAATTAGTTGCCTTAAACTTTTTGAATAGATTTTCTTTTTGTTTACACAGTTTCTTTAGTTTAGTGTTAAACCAACATTTGTTAATTTTATTTGATGTTTGTTTTGTTGGCACAGAATCAGCCATTATTGCTTTTAAGTTGGTTTTTATGAATTGCCAAATGTCTTCAACTGGACTATTTATATTGTATTTAGTAAGAAAATTGGTTTGGAATTTTATTGCTGCTTGATGTAGTTCTGTTGTGTTACATTTATTCCAGAGGTAAATTATTCTTTTAGGTTTCTTGTTTATTTGGGGTTTTATTTTGTTATTTACTCTGACAATATCATGATCTGAAAGTCCAGGAATTATTTCATAATCTACTACTAGTCCTGGTCTGTTAGTTAAGAATAAATCTAGTATATTATGGTTTCTTGTTGGTTTTTTATTAATTTGATTTAAGTTTAGAATTTGGATGGTATTGATAAACATTTCATTTATTTCTTTTATGTTTTGGTGTTTTTCTATAGAGTAGCTATTCCAATTTATATCAGGGAGGTTGAAGTCTCCCATTATCCAAATTATAGCATTTTTATATTTAGCTTCAATACTTGTCATCTGATTACATAGATCAGTCATGTACTCTGATGTTGAGTTTGGTGGTCTATAAACACTGCCTACAATTAGTGGTTTAGAATTAGGTCTACTTATTTTACAAAAGACTGACTCTATGTTATTTTTAGATTCTATTTTAATTTCTTCCGCTATTAGAGTAGATTTTATGGCTAGTAAGACTCCTCCATGCCTGTCTGACCTATCTTTCCTAAAAATTTCATAATTATTATTGAATATCTCTGTGTTGTAAATATCTGGGCTAAGCCATGTTTCGGAACCTGCAATTATGTCTGGTTCTTCTTTATTTATTAGGATTTCCAAATCAGCGGTTTTATTTTTAATGCTTTGGAAGTTTATTGTTAGTGATTTAAGGTTATGCTGATTAGGGGTTTTATGGTATTTAGTGTTGAAGAGTGTCTTTTTAATTATTTTAATTGGTGTTGATCTAGCTAAGGGTTTATTTAGGTCTAAGTTATTAACTTCTGGGCTTGTCAAGGCACTGTAGGGGTTAGTGGTGTCCAGGTCATGAGAATTAAACAGACCTGAACTAAATTGTGGCAACCCACACTGTACACAGTGCCAAGAGGCATCTTTATTTCCTAGCGCTATATAAACTGGGGTGTTCATATGTAAGCATGAAGCATGGTACCATTCATCACAGGTGTCACATTGAATGGCTCGTTGTTTTGCTGTGCATGACTTACTGCAAATATTACACCTATCTCTAACTGTCTTGACTGGGCCTGGGTTAGATTCAACATCACCAGCTAAGAGCAACAACAGTATAAGGTGCTTTTGTCTATACCTGCAAATTTTATGTTTAAAATGGTTTAGGGTGATTTTTTTAAGGGTGATATAAATAATTGTGTTGTCAATATCTTTAATGTTATGATGGTTAATTACTATCTGTTTATGGACATTTTCATATTTTGGTAGTTTTAGTGCCCTTACCAGAAATAGAGCTAGGATTAGAACTATGAGTTTCATTTTTTTTTTTTTTTTTAAAGGGTTACCTAATAGTTTTACTAGTCTATATTATTACTATATAGGCCTATATTATTTAATAGTCTATATGTGTTATTTGTCTAAGTTTCTTTTTATTAGCCCTATGTATTATAATTGGGCTTATATTAATATATTTAACTACTAACCTAGACCTAGTCTATTCGTGAGTAGACTGTAGGCCTAGGACCTAGGATTTTGTTTAAGGTCCGATTTTGTAAACAGACAAAATGGCGGACTTCGAAGCGCCTACATTTTTGTCTAAATAATATTTTAACTCGCAATTACGATCAATTATTCTATTTAATACTATTTTAGATATATATATATACCAAATATTAACTTAATTAGGGGTTAGTATAAAGTTTAAATGGTTGTTAGTTAATTAAATAAGGAAAATATATAGAAAACTTAGCAAGTGAGATGAAACATGTCTAGATCGTAGCCGGAAGTCGTACTATTTAATTCTAAAGGGACCCAGTTCCGAATAGCTGCAGCCTTTAAAATATGCCTAGGCACTATTCCTTGCAAAGTAGGCCTATCTTGGCAGACTTCATTTCTGAGCTATTGATTTTTTAATTTTATTGTTAGCAGTTAGTGTCTTAGGCTATCATAGTATCATATCCAGTAGCTATTTCCAGACGATTTCAATTTCTTATTTAGTAGCCTTATCACAATGAATATGATTACTATCAGACCCAAGCATACATTTATATTTTATTTTCAAATAAATAATTTCAATTGATATGGCAAGGATTAAAAAAAAAACCACTCTTGATAGTTTGATCTCATTATTTAGGCTATACCTTGAGCTCTAGTGCATATAAGTACTCCTTCTTCCCGAGTGGCATTCGGGCATGGAATGGGTTGCCTAAACAAACCAGGAAAACCAGTAACTTAACATCATTTAAAACATCAATAAAAATGCAAGACTAGACTCGGACCACGGATGAGCATAGGACGCAATAATCTTCTTTATAGAAGGAGCGTCTGTAATGAAGACGATAAGATAACCATCTTTCAGCCAGGAAATACAATGGCTCAATAGTTGACTCTTAAATGATTAGTAAATGATAGGCCTAATTTTTTCTTGTATGATAAATGGTATGATAGTTTGCGCGAATGTCTATTGTGTTTGAGTAGAAATGGTTCTTTAATATTGTTTTAAGTATGCTGAAAGACGGAACTTATGTAATCAAATCAAATTTCCATTTATTCGGATCAATAAAGCAATCTTATCTTATAAGATAGTGTCTAGTCAGTCTAGTCTTAGAGTAGTTACTACTAGACTTACTAGTAGCAGTAAGTAGTAGTAGTAGCCAACTTCTACTACTAAAACTAAAACACACTTGACTTAGTCTTAGGCCATACTAACACAACTAGTGACTAAAGTCTACATACAGTTACACTAAGACTAATGAAGAAAAATGCCAACTAATAAGGGTATCAAAGAAAAAGAAACAAATATTAGCAAACTACTTCATTCATGGTAAAGAACTAACTCAAACTAACAATGCTAAGTATCTAGGAGTGATAATAAATGACAAGTTATCTTGGAACCCTCATATTGATGAAGAATTAAAAAATCTAATAAAACATTAGGATTCATAAAAAGGAACTTTTACAAATGTAATAAGAATATAAAACTAAAATACTATCTCACATTAGTTAGACCTATACTAGAATATGCAGCACCTCTATGGGACCCATCAACTAAAGAAAACATTAAAAAATTAGAACAAATCCAAAAAAGAGCTGCAAGGTTCATTACCAGTGACAGTGAATATTCCCAATTAACAAGAGTAACACCATTAGTCAAATCACTAAACCTAGAAACACTAGAGGACAGAAGGGCAAAGAATAAAGTAGTAATAATACACAAGGCATTAAACTCTAATTTAGAAATACAACCCAATAACAACTTGTTGCAAAGCTCAGATAAACATAAATATAAAGACAAAAACACTTTCCTGGTCCCTTATGCGAGAACAAATGCATATAAATATAAGTGCTCTTTCTTCCTGAAAGGGATTTGGGCATGGAATAGGTTGCCTGGACAAGCCAGGAAAACCAGTAACTTAACATCATTTAAAACATCAATAAAAATGCAGGACTAGACTCGGACCACGGATGAGCATAGGACGCAATAATCTTCTTTATAAAAGGAGCGTCTGTAATGTATAAGATAAGATAAGAAGAAGACTAAGGATAGGCCAAAACAATAGAATAGACTAATAATAATAATACTATACTATACTGATACAACTGGCTATATGCCTACTGCCTCCGAGAAACCATGACCATATTATATATAGGCCATAGGCCATAGGTACACCCCAGGACATAGTCATACAATATAAAATTATTTTATTTTTTATTAATTAATGAATATCAATATAATATATAAATTTTATAAATAAAATGCACCAGGCCACACACATACAAATACCTAAAATGGGATAAAGCATATACCGCTCGTGGTAATACATATACATTATAAAATAAAGGTTAATAAAGCAATATTTAATATATTATAATAGGCCTTTATTAAAGTATATTAAATTAAATTACTTACGTTCCGAGAGTATCTTTAAACTCATACTTCCGCCGTATATCTGTTTCTTTTAATTTCTTCTCGGAATCGTTGTTTTTCTTGCCGAAGAGCGGCATGTTTTAATAAATAAAATGTTTTTATCCAAAGAACCAGAAACCATGGACAATATAAGAAATTCAGTATCCACTATTTCATTAGATGTTGACACGACACAGAATATTTCTTTATTAGCTTCATGTAAAGCTCACTGACTCACCAACAACACAGTGATAGGCAAAAGTGCAGACAAAATATTTTCAGCCATAACACACTGTCACGTGATTTTCTAGAGGGCGCTATAGTATTTGCATACGTAATCATAACATTTTTAGTCGGCGTTATTTCAAGAAACCATGGCAACAATGAGAGCCAGAGAAGCGCCACAAATTTGATTATCGAGAAAAGATGCGAAAAAAAAAAGAATAGAGGAGAACCAAAATATTATTATTATTGCTATGCTGTCCCTGACAAAGGTCCTATACATTCAAAATATAGGCCCTACTGTTGGTCCCTTAAATGTTAACTTTATCTTATAATAATCTTATCTTATAAGTTTACAGACGTTCCTTCTAGATTTATAGGTTCTCAACCTTTTTCGGCTCACCGCCCCCTTTTACAATTTTTTTCCGCTCACCGCCCCCCAACTTTATTAGTATTAGCGTCCATTTCCCCACATCCCTCTGGAAATATAAAGGGTCAATAAAGTTTCCGCAATTTTTTTGGGCCAACTAGAATGTGTGTGCTTAGATCTATATATTTAGGCCTACTATCATAAAAAAACAACTGAAAAGCAAAAATATTGTAAGACTTAATAGATAAAAAAATTACCTAAACAAGAGGCTTTAAAAAATATCAATATTAATGTGAATCGTTTGTCTGGTGTGTTGCTAGTATAGTTTGTCTATAAATTAGGTCTCTACGCTTCACTATTTGCAGCTTGTCTTTTATTTTTCATAAATATAGGCTAATCAATTCTAAAGCAATTTTTTTTGTAGGCTATTATTAATTTAAAAACATAAGAAACTTATTTAATAGCACTATATTATGTAATTTCTGTAATTATTAATTTTGTAAATATAAACTCCTTAAATGGACAAACAATTACTGCAGGAAATTTTTATTTACAACTGTTTAACGTAAACTTTTTAAAATCCTTCTTGATTTTCTTTTTCACATTTAGGACAGAGGAAAACGTCCACAATATAACTACAAATACAATATAATTTTAAAAGATCATCTAATAATTAAATCTTGTTATGAATACCATAATGTTTAATTTATATAATGAATTAATAATTAGTCTGTAATATTTGTTATATTGCAAAACAGACCTTGTTTTGCATCACTATTGAATCAAATGTGGAAACATTTTATAATTAAAGGGAGATAATAAAACCCTTTTTTATTTGAGCTAATATTTCTAATGTTTTTTTCTTTTATAAACAAAAATGGTCTACAATTTATAAATTTGAAATGATTGAACTGTGAAAGTATTTTAAAATTATATAAATATTATATGACTAAAAATGTAGGCCTATATGAATATTTTCAAACATTTTATTAACTATCCAGTTTATATGATTAGTAAATATCTATTCCACTTAACGACGATAACAAAATTATGCTTATTTTGTAAAATAAATATAAAGTCCATCTCTGTTAAACTGAGATCAAAAGATCATTAATATTAGAAGACATGGATCGGTCGGCCCTCGACGGTTGACAGTCCGGTGAACTAACCATAGGACCAGAAGGCCGCACACCATATTGTCTAATAATGACCCTTACTTCGAAAAGTCATTGCAATGCCTATTTCTTATTAGTATAATAATACGTAGCCTATGCCTACTGTTGGGAGATATCAGATATTTAGCTGCACTTGCGTTTACATCCCGTTTAATCCAAAAACTAATAGATTCAAATAGCTGAGGTGTTCAAATTATATCAGGTACGTTTGTATCGCACACTAGCCCTTTCCCCGCTCCCAATCGCCCCCCGGGAATATCAGCGCCCCTTTAAAGCTTCTCGCCGCCCCCTAGGGGGGCAATAACGCCCCCGTTGAGAACCTATGTAAGAAGATTATTACGTCCGCAAGGCCCAAAATTACTGGAGGGCGACAAGGGTCGGTCGGTGACAGGGATAGAACCCAAGACGTGTCAGTTGGTTTTTGGTTGACAGTCAGGTGAACTAACCGCTGTACCAGCCGGCTTCACATGCTTATACAAGACGACCTAGCGCTGTTTAACTTAAATTAGTTGAACAATATATAAAATTATTAAGACTATGACTATAATTAAGCTATTAAGTCTTAAAATATTTATATACTTATAACCTATAGCTAGGCCTATATAACTCTATAACTAGTTAACTAGGCCCTATATATAAGCTCATTGCAATTAAATAAATATAAATAAATAATTTAGATAACTTAAATTGATGGTAAGAATAATTATAATAGGCTACCGTTTTTATAGCCTAGGCCCGACGGGCCTATATCTACTTAAATTCCACCTTCTATCGAGATCGAGATTAGGCCTAATCGAAAATCTTAAATTACAAATTCTTGTAGGTCTGCTAGTCTGCTAGGCTCTATAATAACTACTATACGAATTTTGTTGTAATTTAAAGTTAAAGTGGGGCTTTATGCTTGTTTATGGATCCTGCCAATCCTGGTTCAGCTGCGCGTTTACAGAATTGTGCCATGTCCTAATGGACATCTACTGTAGCGCATCAACATTGATGCCCTAACGCCTATCACCAATGTTAGCAGGTAGCCATGGCCGGCTCATCCATATAGGCGAACTTTCCGGCCGCCTAGGGCACAAAGTTTTGGGAGGTGCAAAAATTCAATTTGGGGATTTAAAAATATAAACTATATTAAAGTTTAGTGCTTCTGTGCGCTACTAGCATAGGCAGAAGAATTACTAGGTAATGAAAGGTGAAGTGTATTTTATTTAAGTTGTCTTAGAAAATAGGAAAGTATGCCCTAACAGTACCTAGTTTGGCAACCTCGCTGTGAGTAGCGGAGTGCAAAAGGGCAACCCCTCACTCCCCCCCCCCCCCCACCACCACACCCTAGATGCGATGCGGCGGCGGAATATCATAGTGAAGTGACGTGACCTTCAAGTCAGTTCGTGAACGTACGTCGTGAGGGCGCTGCGTAGTTTGCATTGGCAAAGCAGTTGTTGTTTTTGCGCATTTGCAGACTGTTAATTACGAAAACGAGTACATTAAATCCCATAAGTGGCACAAGATGGTCCAGACGAATTGATGCACTAACACCCCTTCGGTACCAGTTATCTCATGGTTGTGATGCTTTGGAAGAGATTTCTGAAGACACTAAATAAATCTAGTGGCAGTATTGCAAAGGTAGAAGCACTTGGGTTACTTAAAAATATCTCAGACTTCAACATTTTCTTTCAAGTAAACATAACTAGTAAGATACTGCAAGAAAAAGGCTTGAGTCTCCAGAGAGCAGTTAATCACATGAAAGTAGTGATTTAGAGTTCAAAATAGTTTTGGTTGATGCTAATAAAATAGCATAAAAAGTTGCATGGAATAGAACCAGTATTTGAAAAAGAGAAGGTCCGAATTCAGAAAAAGGAGAACAAGGTTGATTACGAATCAACAGATGAATCTGTAAATATTGCAGGTGACCCCTCAGAAAGTTTCAAGATCCACTTTTATGTTGATGCTTTAGACACAGCTGCTTATGCGGTAAAAGAAAGATTTTACAAGTTAAATAAAGCATCTGCTGGTGTCTTTGGATTTTTGTACAACAATCCTGACCTTAAAAAGAAGACTACATCAGAGGTTAAGTCGATGTGCACAAACTTGAAAAAAGATGAAGGTTTGAATGAATCTGACATTGCTGCTGTACGACAGTGTTCTGAATTAAGAGCAATTTCTCATCATCTCCATGACTCAGTATCAAACACTGAAGAAGTCCTAAACTACATTTACCAACAGAATCTTGAAAATGGATTTCCTACCATTTGTGTAGCCCTTCGTATTTTGCTTACGTTGCCACTTTCCGTAGCTAGTGCTGAACGAAGTTTTTCAAAACTTAAGCTAATTAAAACTATCTGCGTAGTACAATATGTCAGGAGAGAATTGCAGATCTGGCGACAATTTCTATTTAAAGTGAGATAGCAAGACAGTTAAACTCAAAAGCCCTCACACAAGAATTTGCTAAGCAGAAAGCAAGAAAAGTACCGTTAGGGTTTTAGTCTTTAGTAGTATAAATAGGCGCTACTGGTAATCAGTATTTAAAATTGTAAAGTGACTTTTGGACCGTAGTTAAGAAAACAATAATCCAATATCAAACAATATCAAGTAGTCTTTGTGTATTTGTTTAAAGTATTATAAGAACAGAAAAAAATATCTAAGCTTATAATCTAACTGTGAGTTTCGGTTTGTTATTAAGAGAACTGTACCAAAAGCAGGTATCAAACCTATAAACCCATATATATAATGTAAAACTGTGTGTTATGTAACTTTTCTAATACTAATTTAGATTTCTAATTATTAATCTATAATTATAATGGAAAGCCATTGTTACTTTTCATTAAACTGTCTTATTTCCATTTCACAGTCATCAATCAAAGGTTATAAAACAAATTTCTTTGTTGGACTATAACAATTATTAACAAAAACACATTTTCGAAGTTCCATACCCAACAGATCCCACCTAAGACACTTTAATGAGGGCGCATAATTTGTTTTCGCCTAGGGCGTCAAAAACCCTAGAGCCGGCCCTGCATGTAGCCTACATGCTAAATGGTTAATCTAGCCCTGTTGCTTTGAATGTTAGCCAACGTGTGCAGGCTATAGTATCTAATCATATTTTTATATTGAATTTGGAATTGTCTCGCTAGTTCATGAAGTTATTTAGAACTATTAATAGGCTAGCGCTATTTTATTTTGGCGCAGATCTCGAGTAATGTATAGAAGTATAGATATGGCCTATACTTATTTATTGTGACGTTACACCATTTTGCTTTCTCGACATCTCTACGACTTTCAAGTACCTCTACGCCTTTTTCTTTTGCATATTAATAACTTCAGGAAAATCTATTCTAGCACTTTCTGCACCAAAATATTATTGAGCACGCAGAGTCAGTTGTTTATTTTTGCTTAGCTACAAGGAAGCTACTAAAGGCCTATATTATTATATAACCAATACAGTTAAATGTTATTAATGTAGGCCTACATATTATACGTTCAAGCAATTAATACTTCTTAAGACATTCATACAGTGACTTGAGTTTATTATTTCATGGTGAACTAAATCCTAGAGTCCTAGAGAGACAACAATAGACCCGGATTTGTAGGCTAATAATGTCTTATGGTGTCGGCCATTGATTATGTAAAAAAATTTGAGGAGGTGGTTGAAAAACTTTGATAACTTTGACATGTTCAAAATAATTGGACTTCAACAATTAAACTTTTTTTTATAAATAAATTGAATTTAAAAATGAAAATTAGTCGTGCATTTGTATGACAGTGCCTTTAGCCTTTGAATGACACGAATCCGCTCGTCCGTCAAAACCTACCAGTAAAATGATAGACATGTAGGCCTATAATTTAGTATAGGCCTAATCTAAGCCTACGTAGATTTAGACAATTTAGATGATCAATATTATAATTGACTTGTGCCAACATTTCAAAATTGTTGTGCTCCTGTAGAGGCTGTAGGTGGCCAAACTCGAAATGGAGCCCCTAAAACACCGCAGAGCGAAATACAAAGTCACCACTATTTACAAGATCGTGAACCGCCACGTGGAAATGTCCACGCAGCCAGGTCGAATCCTACAGGTGACCCGCTCTACCCGAGGCCATCAGCTCAAGCTGCATGTCCCACATGCACGTATCGATGTCTACAAATATTCTTTTTTTTTCTGTCAGCCATTAGGCTGTGGAACACCCTGGATCAGGCCTCCATCACTGCCCCTACTGTGCCGGCCTTCAAATCGTCACTAAAAGGCTGGTCTAAAAACCTAAAGTGACAATCCGTCATCTGTAAATAAGTGTTGTTTGTGATGTTTTTTAGTTTATGTTTAGTTAAATTGTGGACTCTTTCCTCGGTCCTAACGGGGTCTCCACAGTAATATGAAGAAGAAGGTAGGCCTATAATGTTTTCAAATAATTGCCAATTGGGACATTTTAAGTACAGAATTGCTAGGTGAAGGTGCAACGATTTTTACAAGAAATTGATTAATCAGCCCATATAGGCTCCCATTGCATTATCACAATAGCCTAATATTGAGGAACATTAGGCTTACCCAAGGGAAAATGATCATTTTTTATAATATGTTAAAAACGCTCCTTCTATACAGATGATTTTTGCGTCCTATGCAAGGGGGAGGGGGTAAAACTAACTACCTACAAATTGTCGACATAATTAATGGACATTTGATTTCCTATGATGTTAATAAATAAGATTTCGAATGCTTCCAGTTGCTCCGTTTGCCTTGTTATTCTGACGTGGAACGTGGAAGCCATGGGCCAAGATCTATGCATTATAATTAGGGGCCTACCTCTTGTCACATGTTTATTGTGCTTTTCAAAATTATAGGCATTTCATTAGATTGATATGATAGGCTATTTATTGACCAATTAATTTCAATAAAGCCCACAGAAAAGGTTCTTCTATTGAACAATTGCTGATTAAAAAGGAAATCACACAAATAATGCACAGAAAGAACTCCGTTTCATCTATTTTTCATTTTTTTTAAATTTATTACATGTCACATGTGACAATAAACAAAGCAATAGCCAATTACAGACAATAATTTATGAGCATGACTCAAGCTTGAGGCATCGGGGGGACGGGATTCACAGCTAGTTGCATGGTTGATTCTACTGGCCCATGATGATCTCCGCCTTCCTTAGGGTGAGCAGATTCCATGTTCTTGGCCACTCTTGAAGGTTGGCTTAGCTCTAGCGCCATCTTTCTCACCTCTAATATAAGCCTATCAACATATAAATAAATAAATATATTGTACAGCGCTTTATTTGTTTACTTATACCGTTTTGAAGGATGGTGCATAAAGCAGGAGTTCGCAACAATCATTTTCAATACAGACAGGCCAAGTTGAAATATGTAGTGGGGACTAGGGGATTTGTGACAAAAATATCAACAAATATAGGCCTAATTTCATTCAGAATATTGGACATAGGACTATATTACTATAATTTACTATGCTTTTTCATTATAACGGTAGCATACCGTAGGACAAGAACGACGATATGTCTGGTATAAGTCAAATGGTCTAGAACGGATTAAGGGCGTGGGGCCTGAACTGAAGTTCTATTGTAGGCTATACGTATTAGTATAGAAACACATTTTACACAGGGCTTAAGTCTTAAAGTATGCAACTGGCATAAAAATATATAGAGGCAATTAGAGAGAAAGAAAATAGGCCTACACAATTATCATTTTACAAATGTACTAGTCCAGACTCTAGTAGACTAAAGCTTGCAGAACCGGGCGATTTGGCGGAATGCTAGTTTTCGCTTTTTGGATCTCTTCCGGTCCTGATAAATTTAGGAAATTTCAAAGAAAAACGAAACAGCGAATGCTAGATCTAAATCTAGATCTATATTCAAAGATAAAGTTACTATTAAAAATAACACCAGACTCGACTGAATTATTTAGAACAACTCTGAACAACCTCAAAATAAAAAGAAGGGAGTAAAAACACTTTTTAGCTCTCTTCTTTTATCTCTCATCTTCAGGTCTAGGCTTAGGCTATCGGCCTATATTACTGTGATCAACCATCTTTGCTCGGCTATTATATAATAAGAGTCAGGCAAAATGTAAAGCCTATAATGGTAGTGTGAGCAATGTTTAATGCTCATTAAATAGGCCTACAAAGCGGAGATTTAAATAACGTGCAGTGCAAGGCGGTCAAAAAATTTTTTTAACCCCAAGTCCTGCAAATAGGATTTTTCGCGTATCCGGTTTTGCAAGCCTTAGTCTAGACATAGCCTAGTCCAGGGGTCGGCAACCTTTTGATAGCGGCGTGCCAAAGAGGAATTTCTAACTCACTCGGCGTGCCAACAGCCAAATAGTCAACATCTGCTATATTTATTATTTTTTACAATAATTATTAAATGTATGTATCATGATAAAAAAGGCGCTTTACTAAGAAACCGTACAAAAATCAACACAGATTAGTCACATATTGCGATAATAACAACAGTTACGTAATATAATGCTAGTATATAGTAGTATATAGGCCTACGCTTAAGCTGTTGTTGTTTTTCAAAAGTTAAAACAAATAAATTTGATCTCGAATCATTTTGTGTGCTTATTTAAAGACGATAAAAAACATTTGAATGCAATTTGTCTGTATCAATTAATGTGAGCCTTGCTTAATGCTTCAAAAGTAATGCGACTTTCTTATGGGATTAAAAAAGTTTTATTGCATGAGAAAATCTTTTATGAAAAAATCTGTTTACAAGTGTAAGTTGAGCCAATAGATGAAAGTGAAACAAATGCAACGTTTTTCAAACAAATGAACGGTTTAAGTATAGATCTAGCTGACGACCTCTCTAATCAGCTTTCTTCCAGATTTGTTCGCAATTCGGCAAATTTTGATGTCCATACATCGGGATGTTTTAAATTCAATTTGCTGTATTTCAAAATAGACTTCAGCCAGAAAACTCCGTTTTGAATGCTTCAATGTACTTCTTAAGCTCATCTATGTGTAATGTATATAGATCTGAATTAGTTTTAACATAGGGGAAGTACTATAATGTTTTAGTAATATCACGGATACATATGTCCAATGTCCAGTTTCAAGCCAAATTCTTTCCCGTAAAATTGAGTAACCAAACAGTTCAAGAATTTTTTCATCTTGTCCTTGTAAACACAAGTTCAACATTTAAATGAGTAAAAATGAGTCAATGAGTCTGTCAAAAACATCAGTTTCATCAGGCATTCTTTATCATTCAATTACTAAAAATATTGTTTCATCAAGAAACATCATCAAGAAACATCGTATACTGCTTCCAGACACGTAACGAATCTATTGAACACTTAACCTTGACTAAGCCAGCGAACACTGCTATGCAACAACAGATCTCCATATTCACTTTTAATTTCTCGTAGTAATGATTTGAATTGCCGGTAAATCAACGAAGAGTGGACAACTATAAAGTTGACTATTTTAACAACAATTTCCATTACGGAGCGCAAGTCCAATAAAGAGATCTTTGCACACAAACTTTCATGGTGTATAATGCAATAGAAGCTTAACAGCAGCCTTCCAATGTGGTTTACAAGATATTTGACAAATCTGTTCTGTTAGCCAACCATCGCTGCAGCGTTTTTGTCATTTTCGGCCATTTTATGGGCACTTACACTTAAACCTTGATATATCGCCGCATAATATAACGTTTTGAATGATTGTAAACGTTCTCTATATAGGCCTACAGATGTGGTGAAATTATATTAATTTGGGGGATATCCTCTTGTTAAGATAAATTTTAAATATCAAATCAGTAATCTGAAATCGATCAAGGTTGTTGTTTATTTTTTATTATTCGGGGGAGGAGGGTGGGGGGTTCATTTCGGTGGCACACTATTTTTTTTTACTTTAAATTGAAGGATATACTTTATAATAACATTTTATTGGAATCGCGAAAAACAATTTAGTTAATGGTTTGCAGATACTAAAAACTTGTATTTGATTTTTTTTTCGGCTTCGATATAATACAAACAAAACCAACCAAATGTAGAATAGTCGGCACATTCTTTTGATGTAGCAATCTTTGATGTAAGCACAGGAGACGCAAAGACTAGATTTTATCCGCTGAAACTGAACGCCTTCAAACAGGCAAACGACAGAATGATTTATTTGAAAAAGATCATCGAGAGCTAATTTTAAAAAAAAAGACATGGCACGGAAAAGTCATTAAAAAACACAGTTTTTTTTTTTTTTTTTTTTGGGGGGGGGGGAGTCCTCCGCGTGCCAATGAAAAGGGCTCCGAATGCCAGGTCTGGCACGCGTGCCGTAGGTTGCCGATCCCTGGCCTAGTCTATATAGACCGCTTGACTGATTGGGACAAAAGTAAAGCAAGCACATTTTATACCGTATAAAAACAAAAGTATTGTTTTAGTTGAACATGTAGACATACACTGTTGAATATGTTAATTTCAATTTAAATAACTTATTCACACTGACACGCAAAAAAAAACTGTAATAAAAATACCAACGAAAAATACATTTAAATGGCGACTATAAAAACGACGCGCCAAAAATCATTAATTATTTATTGCCCTTGGAATTTCGTTCACCCAATGTGTGTTAAACGGGCTTTCGTCAATATAAAAAACCAAAGTCTGGATTTCGTATGGGCTACATTTCAAATTTAAAAGTACGTTTCCTTACTTGGCTACGTGAATGAGCACGTGATAAATCACCATGGTGGCCAGCAGAATAAGTAGAAGCATTGAGACTCGCAGGGAATATGTTGGGAAATTGATCAAAATCACCTTCATTGGGCCTTTCCTGTTTAGATGAGAAGACTTTTATAGTCTAATGCAATGGTTCACAAACCTAAGGCACATATGCCCAATTGAAGGCCTTTGTGCTGTTAAAAGATCATACAATGATAAATGGTATGATAGTGTGCGCGAATGTCTATTGTGCTTGAGTACAAATTATGGTTCTTTAATAGAAAGACGGTATTTATGTAATCAAGTCAAATTTCCATTTATTTGGACCAATAAAGTAATTTTATCTTATCTTATCTTATTAAACACATGGAAAATCGTAAGAAAAAGTTTTTTTCTCTGCTTTATGTTATTTCACTACTTTTATGTTTTTCACTTTTATAGAGGTACTTTATTTAAAAAAGTCTTGCAACCAAAGTAATGGATCCAAGTATCAGAACGATTAACAAAAAGTCCGAAATGCAAAACTTGTAATACTATTAGCTCTCGCCGAGTACACCAGCGAGCTAGTGTCTAACAAATTTACGTTAATTTTTAACTAGATCTACTTGTTTTATGTACCAATTATCGTTTAACCAGTTTCATATTTTGGGAAATTCTGAGACTCGACTGACAAATGCCGAACTCAGGTAGAGCACATTCAAGCTCACGTTTTTAGGGCATCATAAAACATATGTGGCTCTCTCGGGTATTCCATATAGTAGTGTCGATGATTGCAGGAAGTTATTTACTGTTACTGCATCACCTGCATTCTTAGACATGAGAGTCAATTGAAGCAATTAGGTTTTCTATAGACTCGGGCTCCACTTACTGAGGAGTCACAAAATCCGGAGTCGGTATGTTGCTACTAGCTCCTTTGTTCCTAGATACTTATTCGTCTGGTGAAGCAGAATGGATCCCCAATTTCGCATATTTTAATGACACTTGCACTATCTTCAAAGTGTCTTTTCTTTTTGTCCCATCTGGACAGTTCGGGGAATTATTTATTATTATTATTGAAAAGGTCCCACTTTGTTTTACTGATTTTCTTTACTTTGAAGGCACCACTTTTTTATTATTGAAAAGAAGCCAATTTGTATTGATTTTCTTTTCCCTAAAAAGGCACCACGTTTTTGTTCGGCGGAAATTCTCGCATCATCAATTTTAAAGCAAATAGGCCTAAGCTTAGGCTACACCGGCTAGGCCTACTCACAATTAGAATTCTGATAATTGGTCAGATGTAAATAAAAACAACTCCATACGATTGTATAGGCTTGACATATTGTAACTCATTCTTAGAATAGTGTTTGAAAATTGTGTAAAAAAATACAGACTATATAAAGTGCGTGAAACTGTAAGGCTAATTAAAACATAGCCTAATAATGTTAAACTACGTTAAGACTGATGGGGTGATTCAAAAAATATGTGGTAACTTGTATACAGTAAGTAAAATAATATGACAGAGCTATTTTATTACAAATGTATGATTACACATTTGCGGTCCAAATGTTAAGTGATAGTATTCAACTAGAATTATTACTCTTTGTCATTACATCATATTTAAAGGGGACAATGAAAGAGTAGTCTATGAGCTAGAGAGAAGGGGATAGAATGAAACACGGGGAAAGGAAGAGAGAGTGAAGAGAGAGAGAATGGTGACAGAGATATATAAACAGAAGAAAGGAGAGAAAAAGAGAGAGAATGCTAGAGAGAGAGACAGAGACACATAGAAAGAGAAGGAAAGAGGGAGACAGTGAAAGAGCGGGATGGAGAGAAAGATAGCCTATATAGGCCTATATTCAAAGAGTTCAAAATTTACACATTTCAACAATGACTACAAACAGAGACACAGTGACCTTGTATTCCCAGGCAAAAAGTCTATTGGCTTTGGAGGCCATCTGAAGCCACCGAGGACGTCTGCCGTAGTGTTGGTAGTATTGAGCATTTTCTTTGGTCAAGCTGGAGATTTTACCAAAAATTTAGTTTTTTGTATAGATCTAGTGAAACTACACAATTCACTTTCAAAATATAAGATAGAAGAATGCGTTAAGCTATGTAAGAATTTTTTTATAAATAATATGTTTGTTTTTTTTTACTTTAACTTTAATGTTTAATTTTTTATTTTTATTGGATCTATATTTCTAGATCTACCAACTTTTCATCAACAAAATTAGAATTCCTTGTCAAAGATTATCAGAGGCCTATAAAAGCCAAACACCTTTCAAATGACCTTTCCAACCTTCACTTTCCTTAACCTCTTAACTCTTATCTTATCTATTACAGACGCTCCTTCTATAAAGAAGATTATTGCGTCCTACGCTCAACCGTGCTCCGAGTCTAGTCTTGCATTTTTATTAATGTTTTAAAAGATGTAAAGTTACTGTTTTTCCTGGCTTGTTCGTGCAACCCGATTCATGCCCCAATGCCACTCGGGAAGAAAGAGTACTATAGCATTGGCATATTTTGATATAACCTAGTTTTATAGTATAGTATAGAGTAAATAGCCTACCTATGGCACCAAAGTCTTGAGCTTAAAATTAAAATGGCTGACAGTATTAAATTTCTGAAAAATGAAGGTTTAGATCTAGGCTACTAATGGCAGTCGCAATTTAAATTAAAAAAACTAACGCAGAATAATATTTACTGTGAATTCAACGTAAATAATGTTGCATTATATAGACTAGCCTTAGATCTAGGTCTAAATGTCAGTCACATACAAGAGTTAATTCAGATTTGAAACGAGGCGAAATTTGCCATTTCCTTTCAACCAAGGTACATAATCTCGAAATATACTAACAATACTTCCGTTCCCTATGGGTGATTTCCCTGTAAGACATAATATTTTGGGCATTTAAATAAAATCAAAATAAGCCTAAGGAACTTTTAATTAATTATGAAAGAATATCTTATAAGTTTACAGACGTTCTTTATAGATAGAAAATTATTACGTCCACTAGGCCCAAAACTCATGCAGGGCGACGGCGATCCGTCGGTGGCAGGGATAGAACCCGCGACGTGTCAGTTGTTTTTTTGGATGACAGTCCGGTGAACTAACCACTGGACCAGCCGGCATCACCATAATAAAGACTATATCTATTACTATTAGGCATTAGGGTTTTATGTAAAATATATCCTTAGAGATTTGTTTTTATAAAGACTATTTTAGATTAAATTTAATATAGGCTACAAGATTCAATATAAGAGATAACGCAACAATATTGGACTGCGGACTGTCAACCAACGCGTCGCGGGTTCTATTCCTGCCGCCGACTGATCCCTATGCCGCCCTGCATGAGTTTTGGGCCTGGTGGACGTACTAATCCTCCATCTAGAAGGAACATCTGTAAAACTTATAGGTCAAACCTATAAAAGTTCGATACTACTAAAAAGTTTACAACTAAGCAATTGTAGGATTCATCGCAATATGGCCGGTTAGCTCAGTTGGTTAGAGCGTCGTGCTATAGTTCTATAGGTCAAACCTATAAAAGTTCGATACTACTAAAAAGTTTACAACTAAGCAATTGTAGGATTCATCGCAATATGGCCGGTTAGCTCAGTTGGTTAGAGCGTCGTGGGTTCGATCAAGACCACCGTAAGTACGTATTTACGATGGTCTTGGTTCGATCCCCATACTGGCCAGTTTTTTTAAAATAATTTTTTATAAATTTTTTTAAAATTAAAGCGGTGTAACGGTGTAGCCCTGACGCCGCCCCTTTTAGCGCATATTTGGCTATTTGCCTTTAGGCCTAGGCCTTACAATTATAATTCTTTAGGCCTTTAGGCTTTAGGACTTTAGTTTAGGGCTACTAAGCTACTTTATTTCCTTATAGATTGTATTTATTAGTTTATATCTTTAGTCAGGGCTAGGCTAGGCCTATATCAGAAAACTAATGGATATAGTGGTACTTTTATTACCATGTGTAGCATATGCAAATACATCTATGTACTGAACCGAACGTTGCAGCTCTTTTGTCTTATTCTATTTTTTTTAAATAGGCTATGCTGCTGGCTAACTTAACTAGGGCATACAGTTCTTTTATATAAAGTTTTATTTAGTTGAGAAATATCTTAAAAGGTTTCTTATGAATTGAAAATTAAAATAAACATATCCCTCACAATAAAATTTTAAAAAAAAATATAAAAAAAACACTATGTTTACATAATAATATGATGAATCCGAAACATTTTGTAAAAACCGAAACTGCCTGTCGCTGTCATAGTAAAACAGAGTAGTCTTCACTTTGTTGGCATCGTCACAACTTTATCATGGCAGCCTCCTATTTGAAAACAAAACACTGTTGAGTTCTTCTGTATACAAAAAATTATATTGCAATTTTGGAGGTTTTGAGAACTATACGGTATTAACAATATTGCGCTACTATTTTTATTTAACTTCTTTATTGTTATGAAAATTATGTATAATCGTCTATGTTTTATAAAATAAAAGTAGCCTAATCTTTTCGTCTGCTATCTATTGTCACTATTATAGTATTGATAATTGAGACTAGTCTATTGCTATGGGCGCCTATGGGACTATGTAAACTATGTAAACAAAATTAATAAATAATTAAATCGGAACACTAAATGTAAATGAGGCCTATTCATTGTTTTGAGACAAAATGTATATGAAAATATTTAATTTTTCGGACAAATAGAAGTAAAGGTATAAAATTTGAGGATACTAAAACTAAGGACTTTATCTAATTATAATTAATTATATATAGATCTATATAGCCATAGGGCCTATCACTTTTTATTTTCAGTTGACATAGAGTATAGGTATAGGCCTAGTGATACTATAGTCACAGTGAATAGACATAGTGTCACATAGTCATAGTGACATAGTCTATGACTATGATAGTATAGGCCTAGTGACATAGGTGTCACTGTCACATAGGTAACATAGGCCTACCGACATACCATACCTAGATGAGATAGTGAAAAAGTAGACCTAAACTTAAACTATATTAATATATTTACTCACTGTAATATTATATGTATATGATAAATATTATATTATCATTATCTATTAGTTTACCAGACTGTCAACCCACATCATGGGGGTTCTATCTCTGCCGCCAACCGATCCCTGTGGCCCTGCAGGAGTTTTGGGCCTAATGGACGTAATAATGTTCTATCTAGAAGTCTGTAAAACTTATAAATATAGAAAGTCCATGGCAGTGGCTTAAAAAACTATTTATATGGGACAATTTTATTAGTTGAAACGTTAAATAAGAAAAAAATTAGTTATTAAATGATTTCTCTAGCTATAACATTTGTTAATTCGTAGATGATCATTAAAAAATGTGATCAAATTTTACCCTAGTTCTATGTTAGTTATGATCAAGCAAACAGCCACTTGCAAAAAAAAAAAGAATACACCTCATTAGCATTAAAAAGATCATGATTTTAATTTGGCAGTGAAATGTAAGGTTTAACTTTTGTTACAAAGGTTTTGACATTGTCTTTCTTTTAAAAATAAAGTATACATTGGAATCAATATATCCGATTTGCCATAATTTTATTTTGAGCAATAGGCCTATTATTTTATTGATATAAAAAACTTAACAAATACAAATTTTTAAAACATTTCATTTTCAAGTTTTTTATTATTTATCATTATGCATTATTTTTATAACCATTAAATTAGTCTACACATTTATTTATATACAATTTTAATTTCTTTGAAAGCCTGGGTTCTAAAGGAATAAATATTTTCTTCTAAAGCTTATTAACTAATCATTTTGAAATTTTGACTTTTATTCTATTGACACATAATGGAACAAAATTTAAAAAATCTGAAATCCAAGTAAAAGTCGGTTTGCTCATTTTTACTCCACACTAATCATCTATGTCTTTTTCTGTCCACAGTTTTATTTTATTTTTTGAAGATTTACTCATTGTCTAAAAAAAATACATCCATTTAACTGTCGTCGTTGACCATCATGGCCAGCCATGGACAGAGCAATCCAGCAGTTGCCAAAAAACTGTTGGATAGCATGCAGAATGACTTGCGGACCTTATCAGCAGAATGTAAGAGAAAACATCCTGAGGTTAAAGAGGTAATTAAGTTCACAATTACCATCTATACCTGCAAATAGGTTTCACTCTTTTTTAATTACAAATTTGAAAGGAATTATGGAAGTGACCTATCCTCTCGTCGGTCATAAAACTGCAACTGTATCAGTAATTGTAGTCATGCAGAACTACCAGAATATGCATAGATCTACATTTTACTAAAGAAAAAACTTGTGGGTCCACTAACATAGTTTTTGCTTACCAATAACATACATTGTAATAATATATCTGTCATGATTTCAGTGTGCTGAGATGGTACAAGTAAAACTGAGAACTATATCCGTGCAACATGAAGATATTATTGCAGGTATTTAAAGACATATTATGTTAAATATAGAGATACCCTCACTTCATTGAAAATGGCCTTCAATGATAGTTTCACATTGACATACATGACTATGCGTTGCATCTGTTAAAAGCACTGCTGCTGATATTCAATTAGTTTATGTGTCACAATTTCTTCTCTACAGGTTTGCTGTCAGTGAGTGCAGATGTTGTGCAGCCATTCGTTATGGGCTGTGTTACCAAGAATCCCAAACTGCTCCCACACTGTCTAGTGGCTGTACAGCGGATGATCTCTCATGAAGCTGTCTCAACTGTAAAGCTAATATATGAATCTTTGTACACAATAGAATAAGACTTTTTTCAAACCTTTTGTTCACTGTAAAACAACAATAACACTGTTAAGCTTATGAAAAGTTTAAAGTCAATGTAGCCAATTTTTTTGTCTTTAAGAATACTGTTCTATGCTTTTTTATTTAGGCTGCGGCTGATTCTGTTATTGGAATGTTATGGCATCTTATGGAGGCAGGACTAGAAGAGCTGAAGCTTCTCCAAACTGCAATTTTATTGCTGACTATTAACTCTGTTGTACAACATGACTCTTTGGCCAAGGTTTGAAAGCTTTTTTTTTGTTGAACAGATCACAATGGTTTAACTCTATTTGGGAAGAAACTTGTACACTTGTTAAATTGAGAAACATGTTATATTAGCATCTATTTTAATAATGAATAATTATCTCACCTTGAAACAACTTGCCATTTTTTCATCCTAATCATATTCTGCACATTTGTTTTGAACAATATAACATTGTGTCTACTACTTTTTTTTCTACCATTGGCAAATGCTTAACTTTTAAATGTCTTTATCTTGAAATGAAGTATTTGTGCAAGTTTGAACATAACTTCATTTTTTAAAAATGTACTCTTCCAGGCACTGGTGCTGTGTTTCCGACTCCATTTCACCAAGGACAGCACAACCATCAACACGGCTGCAGCTGCTATCAAACAGCTGGTTTCAGCCATTTTTGATCGAGTAGTTATTGAAGATAAAATTTTGATTAGGGGTAATTTCACTTGTTCTATCTTCATCTTTTGCCAAGGCTGATTAAAAGATGTTATGATTCCATCAACTAATAGACCTTAACATGATCAACTATTCCTATTTTTTAGAGTTCATTAACTTATTCAGACCTTGAATTTAATTTTAGAATTTCGTTTTGTCAAATAGAGATTTAATAAAATTATATTTCTGGGATCATTTTCCTACCAGGCTTTAACAATGTTCTATATAGTATTCTATTTATATCTAACCATTAATTTGACTTTAAGGAATATATTTTCACTCTACATGTTTACGCCCTAACAGATACCACTGAGCCTGTAAATCTAGAGGAGTTAAAAGCAGGAAGTAAGACCCCACCAAAGTCTTTAAGACCCTGTGCTGGTGATGCATACCTTTTATTTCAGGTATACAATAATACAAAGCATGCATTATACTTGTTCACCTTAAGGATACAAGTGTATATTATACTTGTTGACTTTATATCAATAATATAGATAAAATAAGATATAAGTCAACATTGTATTTGCATTTGCACTAGGGATGTTTCACAAAACCGGATGTAGGTCTTAAAACCAAAAACCGGTTTTCAAATTAAAAAAACAATTTTGATTTATTTGGAGGTTCTGGGGGAAATTATTCAAATAAGATGTCCAATGAGTTTTTTGTGTGTTGTTCTCAAAGAAATTCTTTAAAATTATGTTTGATTTGCACAAAATAATTCCTCAACATTAAATGTCTTGCAAACACTAGATCAGGGGTCGGCATGCAGAGTGATTTTAAATGGTACGCGAGAGACCTCCAAGAGGTGTGTCTTGTTGAGTTTTTATTTTTTGGTATTGAATGGGTTGAACTATTGAAACCGATGTTTCTGGACGACAGCGAATATTTCAGTGAGTTGAACTTGCATTTACAAGGACGGGGTCAAACAGCACTTGAACTGTTAGACCACTGGAATGGATTTGCATTGAACCATATCTTGCAGTGAATTCAATTTCAAAACCCTTAACTACATGTGCTTCCATAATTTATGGAATATTGAAGCACTCAAAATGGAGTTTTTTAACAAAAGCATGACTTTCAAATTCATGGACTCCTGTTTACATACTACATCAAGCCTGGCTGGATTTATCCTACTACTTACCGTCTTAGATGTGGACGGATAATGACCATTATAAAATGGACATCAAAATCCTAAATTTGGATAAAGAAATAATAATTGAAACGTAATATTCGTTAAATAAAAAAAAAAAAACTGTTTTTGGTATCATTATCACTAGTCTATAGAATCAAATTTGGAAACTTTATTCTAATGAAAGGGAGATAATTAACCCGTTTTCTTTGCGCTAATATTTCTAATATGTTTCATATTTTTATTTTATAAAGGAATAAATGGTTTACAATTTATAACTTAAAAATTTTTAAACTGTAAAAGATAGTTGAAATTCTATAAATATAATATGACTAAATAATTTATGATATGTACATTCTTAAACATTACATTGACTACCCAGTTTGTATGATTATTATGTATCTATTTAGCTTAACATTGATGTTTATCATATGTGAAGAATGAAAATCATTAACTGGAATATTTCAATAAAGTTGAGATCAAAATATAATTAATGAATGCAGGTTGACTCTCAGGCTGTTTGTTTGCTGAATGATCTAGAAATCCTAGTTTGGCACACTATTAGCAAAAGGTGGCTGACCCCTGTACTAGATGTCTGTTAGTCTAGGCCTGTTAATTATTTTCCCGAATATTGCTTGTGATACACAGACAACAACAAATCCAGATGTTAAGGAGTCAGCGGCACTATATCTTTGATCCACTGGGCTTTCCCCACAGACGCTCCAAGTTCCAAATACAACCCAATAACAACCTGTTGCAATGCTCAGATAAACTTAAAGACAGATACACTTTCCTTATCCCTTATGCGAGAACAAATGCTTATAAGTACTCTTTCTTCCCGAGTGGCATTCGGGTATGGAATGGGTTGCCTGAAGAAACCAGGAAAACCAGTAACTTACCATCATTTAAAACATTAATAAAAATGCAAGACTAGACTCGGACCACATATAAGCGTAGGACGCAATAATCTTCTTTATAGAATTAGTGTCTGTAATGTATAAGATAAGATAACAGACCAATAGACTTTCTGTAGAGCTTTGTGTGTTTGTATGAATGGTAAAAACATCAAACCAAATATAATGTTGCAATCAACTTGAATCTTTGACTCATCCTTATGATGTACGCAATAAAGACGCAAAACAAAGTTTTTCCTGTGACCCTGAAAAATTAATTCAACTAGACATGGAGTCATTGCTTTATTATAAACGGTACTATTGTTTTAAATAGTTTCTTTCGTTTCCTTATTTGAAGTATGTGATATATGTTTGTGATACACATATTTCATTCATATATTATATATAGTTAATACAATATGTCATAAATATTAGACTGAAGTTTATTCAAATATCTTAGTAGAATATAAACAATTTAATGTTAGCATGATTGTGCTTTATAATATTATGGTCAATGATGATCAGATATTTGATTATCACTACTGAAAGATACTATCAATTTTGTTGCAAGGTAATCAATTAGCCCACAATTTTTTATTTCTAAAGAATTGTATGGTAAAGTGTAAAAAGTCATTTTGTATTCACACACATCAACCTCTTTAATGCCCTGAAAACACTAATTAAGTTTTAACTATTTTCCAAAAGACCTATAGAACTACACACATTCAGCTTTTTTGACCTGTGACAAATGGGAGGGTAGGAGCAACCAAAATCTGGTTTAAAACCAGATTTCTATAACTGAAAACCGGTTTTGAAAAATAAAACTGTATTAACATCCCTAATTTGCACGTCACATCAACACTTGTTTATTTTGTCACATTTCTGAGACACGCAATGTTTCTCCAGGACTTGTGTCAGCTCGTTAATGCTGACCAGCCCTTTTGGCTGACTGGCATGACAGAGATGACTAGGACATTTGGCCTTGAACTTCTGGAGTCTGTGTTGACCAGCTATCCAAGCACATTTTCTCTGGTAAGTCTAAGTGCCCATATGTAATATTGTAAACGTGTTTATTAACATAAGATATAATACGTTATAAAATGTGTAATGAACTACCGGAATGTATTATGTATATATATTCTTTTTATTAGGCTACAGTATATACTTTGCACATACATACTGTACACATGTACTGTGCACATATATACTGTTCACATATATATTGTAATCATATCAGGAAACAATATAAAATACAGTTTTACTGTGTACATAAAATGTTAATACCTTGTATACAATTTTTAACAATAGTTACAAGTTTTGTTTGATATGTCTTGTACAGTTTTATCTTATAGCATTTATTCTTAAAGTTATTTTTTTAATACCTGAAAAGTCAAGATAAATTGTACTATACGTTAAAGTACATTATATCATGTATGAAATATAACACTATGTACTTTGAGTAAATTTTAATATGTATCTAACAATTTGTGTTCAGCACCCAGAATTTACCTTCATGCTGAAGGAGCGAGTGTGCCCCCTGGTCATCAAGCTTTTTTCACCAAGTCTCAAGTACCGGCAAGGCTTGCCCCCAGCCCCGTCCCCTGCGCCAGTGGAGAAGCCCTTCTTCCCCATCGTCATGAGGCTCCTGCGAATAGTGTCTGTTCTCATCAAGAGCTACTACCCCCAGTTGGTGAGTGTAGCTTGTCATTCAGTCTAGTGCAGGCCTGTATGCTAGTCAGTGTTGATTGTTGTCATTCAGTCTAGTGCAGGCCTGTATGCTAGTCAGTGTTGATTGTTGTCATTCAGTCTAGTGCAGGCCTGTATGATAGTCAGTGTTGATTGTTGTCATTCAGTCTAGTGCAGGCCTGTATGCTAGTCAGTGTTGATTGTTGTCATTCAGTCTAGTGCAGGCCTGTATGATAGTCAGTGTTGATTGTCATTCAGTCTAGTGCAGGCCTGTATGCTAGTCAGTGTTGATTGTCATTCAGTCTAGTGCAGGCCTGTATGCTAGTCAGTGTTGATTGTCATTCAGTCTAGTGCAGGCCTGTATGCTAGTCAGTGTTGATTGTCATTCAGTCTAGTGCAGGCCTGTATGCTAGTCAGTGTTGATTGTCATTCAGTCTAGTGCAGGCCTGTATGATAGTCAGTGTTGATTGTCATTCAGTCTAGTGCAGGCCTGTATGATAGTCAGTGTTGATTGTCATTCAGTCTAGTGCAGGCCTGTATGCTAGTCAGTGTTGATTGTCATTCAGTCTAGTGCTGGCCTGTATGCTAGTCAGTGTTGATTGTCATTCAGTCTAGTGCAGGCCTGAATGCTAGTCAGTGTTGTTGATTGTTGATAAAATGATTCAATGCGGCAAAATGTATACTATGTTATCTTATATGTTACTGGCACTTCTTCTGTGCAGAATGATGATTGCCGCCTAAGCTTTTTAGCGGTCTGAGTCCAGTCTTGCGTTTTGATTAGGGTTCTAAAGAATTTTGTTTATTTTCCTGGTATGCTCAGGTAACCCTTTCATGCCAGGGTGCCATTGGGAAAGAAAGGAAATTTATCTACATTTTTCTCTGCATATGGAATAATGACAGGGTATACCATTAGCCCAGCATACCGCGAAGATATCAGGTTAAAATCCTGGTGAAGACTAAAATTAGTTCCTGGGTCTGGAGGGTGTCCCTTTGGGTCTACCCAGCTATAGTTGGGGCAAAATAAAGGCATCTAGTATGCAGTGGCCATGGACACTTGTGAGCGCTTCATCCCAGGTCTTATAAATCAAATTGGTGTGACAGGGATAATTTACCATTAAAATTGAAACATTTACAAATAAAAGTATAACCATCAATATTGCAAACAATCTCATTGTTCTATTTTATTTGTCATCTTCAGGTAACTGAATGTGAAATTTTTCTGTCCCTCTTGGTCAAATTTTTGGACCCTGAGAAGCCAATCTGGCAGAGGTGTTTGTCTTTGGAAGTTTTGCACAAACTCTCTGTCCAGCCAGAGCTAATCAAGTAAGTCAGTTAGCTTTTGGACTTAGTTGTAGTTTTGTTTTTGTGTTTGGCTGTGTGCAGTCTCAGGGTCTATTGGACTTTTGTAGCTTTGTGTTTATGGTAAAAGGAGAATTATAGTTAAGACTGAGTTATCCTTTAATCATATCAGTTTTCTCTACACTATTGGGATGAAACTGACCACTGAGCATAAACAATAAATTTGACTTTTAGACTAAATAAAGCGTAACATATAAATATATTTTGACCTAAAATATTGAGGCAGGAAGTATTGGGAAATTACCAATTGCTGAAAACAGGCTACTTTAATACATTTTTTTATCTGGCATTTTCAGTAAAATTAAACAAAATAAATATTGGACCATAAAGTGTCACAAATTTTTAAGACTGTAATTTGGGTATCTAAATCATAATGTTACAATTGAAACACCAGAATGGACAAAACTCACCAATTATCTTTTTTAATCTCTCCTAAAAAAAATTAAAAAAAGTGTCCACTGCCCATATTTTTTTTAAAAACTGTGCACAACACCCTACTGCGGGTCTCAACACAACAAAATATGAACAGCTACCCAGTTATGTCATTAGGGATGCAAGAAGCTAGCACTATTTAGAAATTAGGGAATTTGAGAAATTCAAACCTATACCTTGGTTCTACATACTTAGCCATTCCCAAGACATATTGAACTGGTCTCTTGTTAATGACTCACAATTTTAATAGCTTCCTTTTATTGTTGTATCTTACAGGAACTTTTGCCAGTCCTATGACATGAAACCTCACTCCACCAAGATATTCCGTGACATCATCAACGCCCTTGGTGCCTTTATACAGTCACTCTTCATGAACCCTCAAGGTGGCCCCATTCCTCTAGCTGGTATGTCAGTCCACGTCCCCATTCCTCTAACTCATAGGTTCTCAATCTTTTTCGGTTCACCGCCCCTTTTAATTTTTTTTACCACTCACCACCCCCCCAACTTTCTTTTAGCGGCCACTCTTCCTTCCCCCCCCCCCCCCCCCCCCCCGCACCCCTCTGGACTATAGTTTCCGCAAATCTTTTTTAGGCGGGTTAGACTTTTTGAATGATTTATGATCTTAAAAAAAAAACTGAAAAGGAAACATATTGTAAGAATTACTAGATAAAAAATTGCCTCAACAAAAGGTTTAAATAAATCAATATTAATGTGAATCATTTGCCTGGTGTGTTGCTAGTAATTTGTTTCAATTTTTGGTCGCAAATACCTTAGGTCTCCACGCTTGACTATTTGCAGCTTGTTTTTTTTTTTTTTTTTTGCCAACAAAATGGTATTAGCATAAAATTTACTTTCCACAAAAGAGGGTAGAGACCGACCGAAACCAAATTTTTTGTTTCTGCTGAAAACGTAACCAAGGCGAATGTAATAAATGTACTTTCTGCCAAAACCAAAGCCGATACTTAAAATTTCACTACCCATTTGACGAAACCAAAACCGTAACGAAAGAAAAGTAAATAGAAAATGCCATACACAAAAGTAAAAAAGACTGCACAACGTTGTGTAATATTATCTAGTTTATGGGTGCTCTATGTAAGTAAACCTGGGATGTTAATATCGTTTTTCTCAAAACCAATTTTCGGTTCTATAAATCCGATTTCAAACCGGGATTTGGTTCCCCCTTCCCTCCCTCCTGCCCCTGGGCAAAGTAAGTTATAGGTAGAAATTGACAAATTTGCGTAGATTATACTAAAAACATAATTTTCTAAACCAAATTAATAGAAAGGACCATTGATCCTTAGAACCTGGTGATTTTGAATTGTGAGAAATCAAAAACTGTATTGTCATGAATTTTAAATTTAGACTTATTTAGACTTATAATATAGATATGATACAAGTTGCACACATTAAAAGAATATTTGTATATAACTTATATCAATAAAATCCCATTAAAAGGATGAACATTAAAAGAAAATCAACCTTCCATGCGCTGTAAAGTTTTTTTTTTTAAGTTGCCCTATTGCAAGTTGCCTTTTAGTGTACATTAAATTAAAAGCCTGTTTAAGTTTGAAAAAGACTCTTTTTAGGTCAGTTTTACCACTAGATAAATATCGTCAGCTATTGTAATAAAACTGAACTGATTGAAGGGTTTAACGGGGAAGATTCAAATGAAACACAAAACCTCCGTTTTGTCTCTCTGTGACTTCCTTTTGAAGTCCAAGCATCTAACAACCCTACGTCTATCAATCTCTTTGTCTGTTAGGAGCGTTCAGCATCAGTCGGGAAATTCTAGTTTTTTTTTTCTTTTTGAATACGTAGATCAAATAGCTGTGCTGACCACTAGCGTTAACATCTGCGACTAGCGTTAACATCTGCCTTTGCTGTTATATGTGCTTGTATTACAAATTCACAAGCAATATTCAGGATTTGAAAAAGAACAAACAAAAATAGGCATATAAGTCGCCTCTGACAAAAGAGTGTTTGCAAGAAATATAATGTTAAGGAATTGTTTTGTGCGAATCAAACAGGGTTTAAAAATATTTGTTCGAGATAAAAAGATAAATAAATCGTGGGACACAGTTATGAATGATTTCCTCTTCAATTCCGGCTTTCGTTTAACATCCCTACTTCACACAGTTTAATTCACAACAGCTTAACTAAATGAAAGTATCAATAAGAGTAATAGATGCAGCAATATCGTAGCAGTCTGAATTTTGAAAGTTAAAATAGATATTCAGCTGATGATTGAAAGTCAATATCAGTTTCATCCAAAACCGTAAACAAACCAAAAACTAACCTTTTGTCTTCGGCCGAAACTGAAACTACACCGAAAAAGGCATTTTTGACTACTTTTGGTGCCGAAACCAAAGCCAAAACCAAATTTTGGTTGGTCTCTAAAATAAGGTGATATGAATACAATACAAAATTGTTGTCAAAACTCAGTGACCTAGAGAAACTAATTGATTTTCTCCCGAAGAATCGCATTTGCTTTTCAAAAATTAGAGCACCGAATCCAAGCCTGATACATTATGTTTAAACAGTCATCGTTTGCTAACCAACGCACACTGTGTGCAGTAGCCATCGCTTGTAGTCCTGGTCAATGAATAATATTTATTTAGTCACATAGTACATAAGATCAATAAAGACATAGTCAAATACATAACAAGTAAAAAAAAATTGGCAAACAATTAAAAAATTATATCGAGACAATAATAGTAATACAGATATTAATGATAATAATACAAATAATAATAAATTAATTTAAGGTATCAATGCAATGCTGTCTAAAAAAAATTGAATGTATTACTTATTTGTGAACTGCTGTAATATTGTAGTGAGCGATACAGAGAATCTCTTTTTTTACTCAAATTAACTTAAGCTAAAAGTAAAGCTTGATTGTCTGGTAGCGTAGACTCAACCAGTTATAAAGAAAATTGTGATGTCTTTAGGTAATCTCACAATGTACTCTAAATCAGGGGTCGGCAACCAAAGGTATGCATGACAAACTTTGCACGCAAAGCGAATTTCCATGGCACGCAAGAGACCTCCAAGAGGTGTTTCTTATTGATAAAAATAACAACAACATTTTCCGGTTCTGAATGAGGAAAACTGACTGTTGAAGCCAATGTTTCTGACACATTTCAGTGACTTGAACTTGCATTTTCAAGGACCACTGGAATGGATTTGCATTGAAACTGGACATATCTTGTCATGAAATCAATTTCAAAACATTTTAACTACAAGTACATTCATATGTTAAAGAAAATATTAAGATATATAGTTGGGCTTTTTCAGAAGTACATCGAAGCACTGAAAGTGGAGTTTTCTAATCAAAGGCAAGTCTTTCAAATTGATGGACACATTTTTTCATACCACATCAAACCTAACTGGTTTGATCTTACTACAACCTTCTTAGATGCAGATCTTTTTTTGAGTGGACTAATATTAACGATTTTAAAATGGAGCAAGTTGAATTTTAAACATTTAAAAAAAGGGGAATCCAAATGTGCCAATGTGCTGAAAAAATCTGTATGGAAGCTGCTTAGGAAAGTCATCTGCTTTTCTCAACTGCTTGGCATTCGCTCCTTTACTTTCAGTTTTTCATTCAACTTACACCTGTAAACAGATTTTATTTCACATCAAAGCTGTTTTAAGCATACAAAGAGGTCACCTACACTTGACCGCTCGATAATTGATACAGACTAATTACATTTAAACAAGTTTTTATGTTCATCTACTTTAATTAAACATAGATATAATTAATTCTAAAACAAATTTGTATAATTAATTTAGAAATATAAGAGACTTATTTAATAGCACTATATTAAGTAATTTCTGTAATTATTAATGTTTAAAATATAAACTCCTTAAATGGACAAACAATTAAAGCAGCTAATGTTTATTTACAACTGTTTAACGTAAATTATTTTATCCTCTAATAATTAAATTTTGTTATGAATACCATAATGTTGAATGTATATAAAGAAATAATAATAATCAGTAATATTTGTTATATAACAAAACATAACTTGTTCGGCATTACTATTGAATCAAATGTTGAAATATTTTTTAATTAAAGGGAGATAATTAGCATGTTTCATTTGAGCTAATATTTCTAATGTTTTTTTTCTTTTATAAGAAAATAAATGGCTTACAATTTATAACTTTGAAATGATCAAACTGTAAAAAAGTATTTAAAAATTATATATAATATTATATGTCAAAATAATTTATATTATGTATATCTCCAAGCATTACAATAACTACGCAGTTTAAATGATTACTACTTATCTATAAGGCTTAATCACAGCATTCACATAGTAATAAGAATCTTTAAACACATACAATGGCATTTTGGTACAACTGAGATCAAAATATCATTAACATTATCAGTATTTATCAGATGTCAGGGCCACTGTGATCAGTCAATTGGTCAGGAGGGTTGACTGTCCGCTGAACTAACCACAGGACCCCTACTTCATCGAAAAGTCATTGCGATTCCTCCTTCTTATTAGTATAATATTATGTAGACTTACTGTTGAGGGATATCAGATCATTTGCCGCACTTGCGTTTACATCACATTTCATCCAAAAACTAATAGATTAAAATAGCTGAGGTGTTCAAATTATATCAGTTGCGTTTATACTGCCCACTTGCCCTTCACCGCCCCCCAATCGCCCCCGGAAATGTCAGCGCCCCCCCTAAATCCCCTCACCTGTTGAGAACCTACGCTCTAGCTGGTATGTCAGTCCACGTCCCCATTCCATAGGTTGGTATGTCAGTCTCTAGCTGGTATGTCAGTCTCTGTACTGTTGTCTGTTCGATTAGACTGTTAGCCTAAATATTGACCCACTCAACGTTTGGAACAAGAAACCTTCCATGTAGGTCAGAACAAAATATCACACAACTAAATCTACAACTAAATAGTTGTAATATTTCTCCTGGCTCCTCAACTCAGGTCACTCTAAGTTGTGCATAGTATAAAAAGAGAAGATAATAATAATAATAATAATAATAACGGTGCTTATATAGCGCATATCCCGTTGGAGACAGTTCTATGCGCAGACGACAGTTACAGAATACAGACAGACAACGAAATATGTAGTAATACGCTAATTCTGCTGACGAAATCTTCATTAAGATTTATACAAAATAAAATTGAGCTCTATTGCTTACTTGGCTAATTTGTGTTTTTGAAATGTGAGGTTTAATAAAGATAAGTAGAAACTTTGGTATCTTAAATTTTCATTTGACTTATTTTGATAAGAGCACTTTGCAGTAAAAAGTTATTATTTGTTTAAAAATGTTTTCTGAAATGTTTAGCCACAAAGGTCACAGAAACCTTTTACTTTTGTCATCAACGCTTTGTCTTTTCTCATCAACGCTTTGTCTTATCACAGCCGGGAAACTCCCAGACACCCAAGGGACACCCCCTGCCCTCGTGGGGGGGATGCCAGTTGGCGGAGGTGTGAGCCCACAGCCTGCGTTCATCTACAGAGGTGTGTGGATACCTGTGGTCAACAGTATCCAACATGGTCAAGCAAAGTTATGTTTGTGAGTTATTGTTTTGTTATCTGTAACTTTTTATTTCAAGATTTAGATTTCACCAAGGCTCTTGGCCCCAGAACATTAGCTTGGGATTTTAAAATATTTACAATTATTTTGTATTATAAACTTTAATGTGAGCTAAATCTGAAAGGACCTTATGAAAATCAAAATGGAGTTTAAACTATATGAGCTTAGTATATACTCATCAAATGGAGTTTTAGCTATATGAGCTTGGTATATACTGATCAAATGGAGTTTTAGCTATATGAGCTTGGTATATACTGATCAAATGGAGTTTTAGCTATATGAGCTTGGTATATACTGATCAAATGGAGTTTTAGCTATATGAGCTTGGTATATACTGATCAAATGGAGTTTTAGCTATATGAGCTTAGTATATATTCATCAAATGGAGTTATCTTATCTTATCTTATACATTAAAGACGCTCCTTCTATAAAGAAGATTATTGCGTCCTACGCTCATCCGTGGTCCGAGTCTAGTCGCATTTTTATTAATGTTTTAAATGATGTTAGGTTATTGGTTTTCCTGGTTTGTTCAGGCAACCCATTCCATGCCCGAATGCCACTCGGGAAGAAAGAGTACTTATATGCATTTGTTCTCGCATAAGGGACAAGGAAGGTGTTTTTGTCTTTATGTTTATCTGAGCTTTGCAACAGATTGTTATTGGGTTGTATTTCTAAATTAGAGTTTAATGCCTTATGTATTATTACTACTTTACTCTTTGCCCTTCTGTCCTCTAGTGTTTCTAGGTTTAGTGATTTGACTAATGGTGTTACTCTTGTCAATTGGGAATATTCCCTAGTTATAAACCTTGCAGCTCTTTTTTGAATTTGTTCTAATTTTTTAATGTTTTCTTTAGTTGATGGGTCCCATACAGATCCTGCATATTCTAGTATAGGCCTAACTAATGTGAGATAGCATTTTAGTTTTATATTCTTATTACATTTGTAAAAGTTCCTTTTTATGAATCCTAAAGTTTTGTTTGATTTTTTAATTACTTCATCAATGTGAGGGTTCCAAGATAACTTATCATTTATTATTACTCCTAGCATTGCTAGTTTGAGTTAGTTCTTTACCATGAATGAAGTAGTTTGTTATTATTTGTTTCTTTTTCTTGGATACCCTTATTAGTTGGCATTTTTCTGGGTGAAAAGACATACTCCAGTTTGATTCCCATTTTTGTAGTTCATCTAGGTCTTTTTGTAAAAGTTCACTATCTTTTCCTGTCTTTATTATTCTATAAATTATGCAATCATCGGCAAATAATCTTACTTTTGTGCCTGTGTTGATGCAATTTGGCAGATCATTAATGTAAATTAGAAATAGTAGGGGCCCTAGAACAGTTCCTTGTGGAACTCCTGAGTTTACTGTTATTGGTGATGACTTAGAGCCATTTATTATCACTGTTTGTTCTCTGCCTATAAGAAAGTCCTGAATCCACTGATGTAAGGGACCAGAGATGCCAAAGTATTTAAGTTTTTTAAGAAGACTAGAATGATGAACTTTATCAAATGCTTTTGAAAAATCTAGTAATATAGCATCACTTTGGTTGTTATTATCTAATCCCTTAGACAAGTCATCTATTAAGCCTATCAATTGAGTCTCACATGATCTATTTTTCCTGAAGCCATGTTGGTGTGGGCACAGTGCATTTAGTTTGTCTAGATGATTTACTATACTACTATATATTATATGTTCAAGTAATTTACATGTTATGCTTGTTAGAGAAACAGGTCTATAATTTCCGGGGTCAGATTTATCTCCTTTTTTGAAAAGGGGGGTTACATTGGCTAATTTCCAATCTTTGGGCACTTTGCCCTGGTTTAGAGAGGCCTGAAAAAGTATTTTAAAGATTGGAGATATTTCATTAGTTAGTTCTTTAAGCAGTCTTGCTGGTATTTCATCTGGACCAGAAGCTTTGTTTACTTTTAAGTTGGTTAGGAGTTGTTTAATGCCTTTTTCATCTACATTTATATTTCCTATCTCTTCTAGTTTGTTTAAATTTATGAATATTTCTTTGTCACCTGGATTTTTAACTATATGAGCTTGGTATATACTATATACTGATCAAATGGAGTTTTAGCTATATGAGCTTAGTATATATTCATCAAATGGAGTTTTAGCTATATGAGCTTGGTATATACTGATCAAATGGAGTTTTAGCTATATGAGCTTAGTATATATTCATCAAATGGAGTTTTAGCTATATGAGCTTAATATATACTTATCAAATGGAGTTTTAGCTAAATGAGCTTAGTATATACTCATCAAATGGAGTTTTAGCAATATGAGCTTAGTATATAAAAATTAAACAAATCTTTTATTATCTATTTAGTAAAGTAATCCCATTGTACCAAATGGAAGCAACAATTCTTTTTATCTAAACTGATGTCTTATAAAATAGTTTCTGCGTTTAATGCATTATTGGTAATTAGGAGACGGTTCAATATTTAAATTTTTTTTAAAAAAGACTTTGTAATACTGTATTTTTATATTTTTATATATCCGGACAAGTAAAATGTACATTTTTCAATGGCAGTAAAAAAATGTGACTAAAAACAGTGAAAAAAATTAAATTTAAATGTCTTCATGTTGTTTTTATATTCATTGCTATTTTAAAAGATATAGATAGAATTGGAGCAGATATAATTGCATTCCCAGATATAATTTCTCCTGTCTCACTAACCATTTGGCTTTTGTTGTTACGCAGCCTCGACCTGCTGGACAAAACTGACCCACCAGGTGTGCCAGATGGCTACGGCGTGTCTCTGGCATTCCGCTGTCTCATGGATATGACCAGATCTGTCCAGACTCTGGTCATGGGTGAAGGGGAAGAGGGGGAGCCCAAGTCAAAGAAGGAGATAGATGTCACTGAGACATGTAAGTCTAGCGAAACCTTTTGAAACTCACACCGTCACACACACAGATAGATAGTCACATTTACACATATACTATTAGTATTTATGTGGTATATTTATAGAAATACTGGTAGCAGTTTGAATGGCTATGCATCAATTTCTATATTTATCCTGGGTTTGAGTCTTAATTCAGCCATGAAAATCATCCTAATTCTGAAGAATATTCTCTTAGTACATCTAGCTTTAAAGGTAACTCATGTAGGATGGATTGACAAGAGGACCAACTCTGTGCTGATATTGTCATTCTCTTGCCTAATCTAATGAGCTCTAAAAGGGAGCTAATCACTTTGTTTACCAGTATTAATTGAACATAAAGTGTTGTAAAAAAATATAATGGTTTTGACTGCATAAAATTTCTCCATTAAAAAAGTGTTTGTTCAAATTTCTATATTTTTTAAAATTAAATCTAATTAGGAACAACTTGAAATATTTTGTCTTATAAGAATACTGATTAAATAAGACAATACAGTAGAAGTTTATGCACATCAACTATAACCAGTTTATGTTCCATAATTCCCCCATTGATATCCATATGCACATTACCACAGAGGTCTTTAACTTAATGTTCTCTAGCGACCAAACACACCAAGCATTGGGTTTTAATATTATAGAGCTGATGTAGAGCAGTGTGATGTAACATATGATTACAAACTAGTCTAGGTATATAAACAATTTTACTGTTGCTTTGTGTACAGCTGAAGAAGACAGGCTACTTAAGATGGAGCTGATCAATTCCTCCTGGTGTGGCATGCTGGCTGCTTTATCTCTACTCTTGGATGCAAGGTAACCTCCTCCTCATTGTTTCTCATTGTTTCTCATTGTTCTGGATACATTATGATGCAGGCTGGGTCTCCGCAAGCACATGCACTACACTTTTTGCCCCTTGCGGAATTCCTCTGAGACCATTAACCTGGTGGCTTTATTCATTATATTCATATACCAGCACTAGTCGCCTAGTAGCACAGATACCAGATTGGCCTGGTCATTCAGGAACTGGAATTAGATGGGCTTGTTGCCTACAATTTTTTCTTTCCCTTTGAGTCTTGGTGGCTCTCACTTGTGCAATGAAATTTCCGACTGTCCCCCCATGCATTAGCCCCACCGGTGCACTCTTAATGGGCGCATTTTGGTAGTGTACACACTCTATCAGCTTTGAGGCCAATGGGTACAGAAGTGCCTTGACATAATATAGAGGAAGGGGATGTGAAAAGGGTTTCATCAAGGAACTGAGGGTGGTGTAGTTTTCAGTAAATGATAGTTGGAAGAGGGTGAGGTTATGAGAGAATAAACAGAGATGTGTATTACCTATTAAAAGGTGATTGTTTTAAAAGTTTGGTACAAAATAGGAGTTGTAATACGACCAGTGCCAGTCATGACCAGGATGTATGTAAATGCATACTGAATCTAATGTTACAGTGACTAGGTATTAAAGAAATTACATGTTGTATGAAGCAGCCTTCGTTGAGTCTACCTTTATTAGTTACATGTGGTCATAGTCATGTGACATCTTTGGTGGTATGTATTAAAGGAATTACAAGCTGTATAAAGCAGCCTTTGTTGAGTCTACCTTTATTAGTTACATGTGGTCATAGTCATGTGGCATCTTTATTCAGTTTGCTTTTACATCTCATACATCCTGGTCATGACTGGCACTGGTTGTATTACAACTCCAATCTTGGACGAAGACTGAGACCACTTACGACTTGCTTGTGTGCAGTCCAAAACGTCAACGCACTATATTTTCTAGGTTGCTATCAAGACTTCCCATACCCTCTCCACTTCCATACTACCGTGCAATATTGTGCATACAATATCATGCACACCTTATATAATTTATCCCTTATATAATATATAATAACATGCACACTTTCTATATTACATACATATTAATACTATAACACTCTCATTATTATGTGATTTTTTTGTACTGTGAGTTCTGGTGCGCAGAAACTAATAGAGAAATAAGAATTGTCTGCTGTAATTCTCAACTGATTTTTTAATTGTCTTTCTTATCTGTAGTTATGATGAATATAATGGCTTATCTCGGTATGTTGTCTGTCACATCAGGTTCACCTTTTGTTTTTTGTTGTTGTAAATAGATGCTTTAACCTGTGTGACCATTTCACCTTATGATTTTACTAAGTCTGCATGATGTTTATATTCCAATCATCACTGGAATTTGAAAAAAATGTTACAGAGTAACAAAAAACACAAAGTTGGGTGTAATTTAAAAACTTGTTTTTTTTTCTTTAAAATAATTTTTTTCACTTAATTGTCACCATAACTACAAAACTATGTCACTTTCATTTGCCAAAAAATGTGGCCTATTTCAGGAGGGTTTCATTTTTCTCTGCAGGTCCATAATTTTGATTAGCTGTGTTAACTGCATGAGGGGAAATAACCTTGAATTTTTTACATTCATTTTTATGAAATAATTTGTTCATTGATAAAAAAATAAACATAATTAGTTCACTCACATATTTTGAATGCAATTTTATATACTATTTCAAACAGCATTAAATTAAACATATTTCATTACCATTTTTTTTTTTTAAGCTTATTTGATTTTGTTTTAAATAAGATAACTAATGCTGCTCTTTTTTTTTTTTAAACTACAATTTAGTGTGTGTGTTAAATGAGCTTTTATAACAGAGGCATTTTAAGTTCTTGTAACTGTAATTGTAGATATATGTCTAAAGCCAGAGATAATGTTTTGGGATAATTGACATAGTAACTATAGTGTAGCAGCTTTTTTTGGTGGATATTTAAGAACTGTGGGTTATTTACTTTTGTTGGTGTTTAAGTTCTTATGTTATTATTAATGGTGTTATAGAATAAATTTGATGTGCTGAAGATGTAACTTTTTTTTAAATCTTAAAAACCAACAGTCTTTTAATTTTTTTACTGACATTTTTTATGCTTGTAAATGTTTTAAGTTGTTAGTTTTACCACACACAAAAATATAATTGACAACATTCGACCTTGGTAAACTAAAACAACATTCGACCTTGGTAAACTAAAACAACATTAGACCTTGGTAAACTAAAACAACATTAGACCTTGGTAAACTAAAACAACATTCGACCTTGGTAAACTAAAACAACATTAGACCTTGGTAAACTAAAACAACATTAGACCTTGGTAAACTAAAACAGACAGCCAAAAGGTCATGACCCAAAATTGTGTTAATGTTTTTTTTTTTTATACTTCTGAATAGAAGAGTCCTGGGGAAAAGTCTAGTTTGATTCTCTTGCAAAAGAAAATCATTCACAGTTTTCAATGTTTGCATCAGAGTACATGTTTAACCATTGACTGGGGAAAAGTCTAGTTTGATTCTCTTTTAAAAGAAAATCATTCACAGTTTTCAATGTTGCATCAGAGTACATGTTTAACCATTGACTGGGGAAAAGTCTAGTTTGATTCTCTTGCAAAAGAAAATCATTCACAGTTTTCAATGTTTGCATCAGAGTACATGTTTAACCATTGACTGGGGAAAAGTCTAGTTTGATTCTCTTTTAAAAGAAAATCATTCACAGTTTTCAATGTTTGCATCAGAGTACATGTTTAACCATTGACTGGGGAAAAGTCTAGTTTTGATTCTCTTGTAAAAGAAAATCATTCACAGTTTTCAATGTTTGCATCAGAGTACATGTTTAACCATTGACTGGGGAAAAGTCTAGTTTTGATTCTCTTGTAAAAGAAAATCATTCACAGTTTTCAATGTTTGCATCAGAGTACATGTTTAACCATTGACTGGGGAAAAGCAAAAAGAACATTGGTTATGGAGGAAGAGTAAACAAAAAAAAATTATGAAAATAAAATGAAAAAACTTTGCAGTTGGGGAGGGGGGGGGGGCTTATGAATGGAGAATTTCAAACAAAATTACTAAAAAAGCCTAATTGAGGGGTACAGGAGAGAAAAAGTTTTGGAACCCCTGGATTAGACTGATGATGATTGTTTATTGTCTTGTACTTGTTGGTTCCCCTGTTCACTCTACTGATTGTATGTATGTTTGTTTGTCCCCGCTAGCACGGATGAGACGGCCACAGAGATGATTCTAAAGGCCCAGGAGTCCTACGCCAACATGTGTGGTCACCTGGTCATGAGCATGCCAAGAGATGCATTCATCACTGCCCTGTGCAAGGCCTCCCTGCCACCACATTACACGCTGACCATACTCAACTCTCATGCCAACAGTGGACAGCAGAAAGGTATGTTGCCTGGATATTGAACTCAATCATGTTTTGCAATGATTCACTCCTACCTTAATCAATATTTGACTATAACATTTTTGTTTGTGCATCTAAATGTTTTTTTCTTTGTGGGAGAGCTCACTGTTAAGACAATTAGGTCAAACTAACTAGAGAATACCTAGGAAGTATAAATAAACAATATGGTAATGAATATATATAATTATCATGAGTTTGTTTATATGTTTGTATATTTATATATTTATATGTTTGTTCGCTAAAGGCTCCTAGGTCTTTTGATCGATCGGCACAAAAGTTAAATGTATAAATTGCAAATGTCCTCTAAGAGCATTTTTATTACATAAACAATATTGCTTAATTCTTTAATTTATTTTTTAAATAAACTTAGACCTATTGCTAATCACCCTATGTTAATGTTTCTAATCTGAGCACCATTTCAGAATGATGTCCCTTTGAAATGCTTTCAATAAAAAAAAAGAACAAAAACTAAATACCGAAAGATACGTTCTCTTCAGTTGATTATTGTAATATTGTTATTTTTTCTTTCCTTTTTAACAAAACACATTGTAATCATTAGTTTCTCAGTCATTTTGATGGGCATAACCACTAGTAACAAAATATTTATGTCCCTGTCTGTGTTGTACTGCTAGATTATGGCAGTGTAAATATTACAGTCAGTCCTCATTTACTCTTCACTTGCTATTTTATCTTTGCCAGTGTTGACCAGGACAGCCAGTGTAGAGTCCCAGTCCAGCGGAGACAATATAGAGAGAAGCCAAGTTGTGGCCGTCGGCACTGCGCTGCCCACCGCCAACTTGCCCGCGGGGGCGCACCAGAGTCAAGTCATGGTAGGTCACCTGTAAACTGTAGGGGGAACACGGCAGTCTAGCGGCAGGGGGTGGGGGATCCAATTGCAATCCTGAAGGTCTCAATTTCAACTCCAAGTTATATGAAGGATAAAATAAAATGCGTTTGGGCATTGTGCTGGCCATACAATCCCCATGTGTGCCACTGCCATGGAAATGTTGTAAACATTACTTAGCTAACCTCATGCTTTACGTACTCACTTGTAAAATGTTGGCATTGATCTGTATAGTGTAGATTTATTATTCAGGTTTGTGTCTTCCAGCAAATACATTTTTGTGAACTTAATGAGCTGCGAGTTAAATCTTGTTTTTGTTTTTTTAATTTTTTGAAATGTAATTACTCTACATATATAGGCCAGTAGCATTCATCCTTATACATTTTTTTTGGACCTTATAAGAGTTTGAACTATTTTTTTAAAGAACTAATGGAATTTTTTTTATGTGGTCAAGATTTTCAACAGTGTTTTAAGAAAATAATTAGAGGATATTACATTTTAATTGCATTTGCCATAGTGTATTCTTTGTTACACTTGTTTTGTAATTTAAGGAAACTAAGCATTTTGAAGAACATTTATTAGCATTCCATTTCTTTGTATCAATGTAGCTAGATGTTCACCAAACATATGAGCTGTCTACCTTGTTCCTCTTCAATATGGATGCACACATATATAATAATATTAACCATAAACTAAAATTAAAATTATCACACAAGTTAAAAGAAATATAAACAGTTTACAGGACAGCACTAAAGTCATGTAATAAAAACTTTTTGTTGTTGTAGGAATTGCTGTTAAGAAATGTTAATAATGTTAGTTTATTGGCTATTATCTAAAAAAATAAATGTAAGGTTTTGCAATGGACTAATAAAGTAAAGTTTATATTGAAAAATTACTGCAAACTTGTTAGTGCTGATAGTCAGTTGCTCAATTAGACAGAAGATTGTTGTCTGAAAGGATCAAAATAAAGTAAAATAACCAGAATTTTTTCTTGGACCTTGAGGGTGTCCGTAAGTCAACTAGACTCTCGTTAATACTTGACATGACTTGGGAAAGTAAAGGCCGTCGGGCATTGTACTGGCCACACAATCCCCCTTGTATGCCTTTGCCACTGATTTAGCTAAACTAGCCTTATAAATAACATGATTTAATGGGTGTACTGTTTTCTTTTTACTTGTTATCAAGTTGTTACTGTACCAAAGAGTGATTGTGTTTCTTGTGTCATTGCTCTTGCCCCATACAAACCTGCAAGGTGTCTGTGTGAACTTTGAATTAGTTGACTTTATTATTGTTTCAGCTGACTGCCAAGAATATCCAAGTGATGAGAGCTTTGTTAAGTCTGGCCCACTGCCACGGTGACATCTTGGGCTCGGCCTGGCACCTTGTGCTGACCACATTACAGGTAAGCCCCCAGCTTGGGATGAACTGTTAGAAGCTGTAGGCTAGGACTTCTCTGAATAGAACATTTAATCTCTAGTTAATCTGTACTGCTGCCCTTTATAAATGAATGAAATGAGGGCTTCTCGTGTTGTAGTATAAGTGAAATTCAAAACAAAAAAAATAAAGAAAACACATTTTATTGTCAAATAGATAGATCACTGAGCTTTTTAGAACAAAAATTCATTTCATTATGGGAAAAAATTGAGTTGGTTGGTTTTTGGATCTTTGTCTTAGAAAAAGGTGTTGAATTTGGTCTTATCATTTGGCTTTATGTACTTGTGTTGTTTTGATCAGCTGCGTTTGAAATATTGTTTGATTAGAAAAGTTGTTTGATAAGAGTTTTATAAAAACAGTAAACAGTGTTTGTTGGTAAAATGTTACTGTGTTCAGCTCTGGCTATGTTCTCACTTCCCAACAGCACCTTGTGTGGATCCTGGGCCTTAAGCCGTCGGCTGGAGGAAGCCTGAAAGCTGGTCAGCAGATCAGTGACAGCAGCAACACAGTTATCACTACGGCAGTCATGGCTGACCTTCCTGTCTTGTCCGGCATGCTGTCCAGGCTGTTTGAGAGCTCACAGTGTGTACACAAATTTATTTTTTTAGTACACAAATATATATATAAATATAAAAACTTTGCTAGATAAAGTTTACATAATGTGGACGAAAATATTACTACATTTTGGTACTGCTAAAATTTGACTGATGTAAACATTGTGAACATTAATTTACTGAGCTTATGCCCTTGTAAAAATCAAAGCCCACTATTTGATGCTGTGTAAAAAACCCAGGGTTGTCAAGCAGACCTAAGAGCTGAAGCTGTGGAACAGGGTACAACATTCTTACTGCTCTAAGTTCCAATAACTAAAGAAAAAAAGAAAAAGAAAGGCAAAATTTTAATTAACTACTATTTAAATGTATTAATTTTGTTCCACCTAATATACTCATGCTCTATATCTGCTGATACAACTTTTGTTGCTGTCCTTTATTGTTTTGTTGCTCCAAAAGTTATATTTTTGAATTAACTTTATGAGTTATCTTAAAAATTCTGGAGCTTTTGGTAAGAGCTTAGAAGTAAGTGAGCACAATTGAACTCAAAGTAAAATAAAATAAAGTCTGTTTGACAAACCTGGTTAAAACCTTAATCTTTCAGCCACTGTATTCCTGGCTCCTTTAAACTTTGATTGTTCACAGAGTTATGGCATATCTTAATTAAAATGTAATTTATTTATACCTTTTTTTTTGTTAAAGAGAAATTTGACATGGAGTTTAATCCAGGACAGTGACATAACTGACCACAAATTCCTATTTCTTGCTCCTGTTTTTTCATCTGACCTGTCTCAGAAGGCTACTATGTTGTTTTTTCTCCCTTTACCCCCCCCCCACCCGCCCCACTCACATTTTCAGCTCTGGTTTAACACATCCTTGACTTCCATGTTCTTGTATGTGCAGATATTTAGATGATGTTGCTCTACACCATCTGATTGATGCCCTGTGTAAACTGTCCTCAGAGTCCATGGAAGTGGCATATAACAACAGGGTAAGTCTTCCTGGTCACTTTTAATTTCTCTCAGCTCACCTGTATAGCCATACAAAGTTTCTTCTGTACAATAATAAGACATTTGTTCTTCTGAAATGGAACAGTTTACACAGCATTTGAGATTTTATTTAGCCAATCTGAGACAAGTATTATTGCCTCCCCTCTTTCCTCACTCAACTTATCATAACCAACACACAACTCTACAACAACACAGCTATTAAAAAAACACATTATGAACATGTGTGTCTGGTAGTGACAGCAATAGAGCAAACACCCCCGGAGCCTGGTTGGCACAAGAAGAAGTATACAGTGTTTAAAGTAGAAAGCATTAGGTCATGTGATGTTACAGAATTTATCACACACACTCCGGCAGTATGCTCTTTCCTTTCTCTATATTACATCAGAGTCTGATCCTCTGAACAAAATTTTAAAACTCAAAACTAATATACCTGGATCTGAGCACGTGATTTTATTTTTGGACACAATATACTTGTTCCAAACTGCCATTCATATTTAAAAAAAACAAAAACAAGATTACTTAATTCAAAGTTCATTTTGTTTGTTTGGTTGGGATTTCCATGTTTTGTGTGTTCCATACTGAAGTCAATGTGAAGTCAATGTGAAGTAATGCTCAACTGATGGTGAAAAGTTAATGCCATTACATAGAGAAATCTGGTTAGAGATGAATGGGATAGAAGACAAGGAGGCTTACTGTGATACCACAATACCAGCTTACATCAATAAGGCTTACCAACCAAAACATTGTCTCTTTCCATAGACTGTGGTGTAATTGTAAGAAATAACATTGTGAGAATTAAGTGTCTAAATATAAATACTATTGTTTTCCCATGTTTATGTATTTTATATTGCAAATGGAGGGTACCATAAACATTGGAATATATAATGAAACAAAAAAAAGAGACCTAGTAGATTTCAACAAACCCCATGAACCATTGGCAATTAAATATATTGGGTTTTAAATTTCAAACTTAACACATATAAGGAATAGAATTTAATATTACAATTATGCCTTTAGTAGCTGTAAGAAATATTGAAATACATGTAAGAATATAAACTAAGACAGTTTGACCAGTGTGAAGTGTATATAGTCATGTGACCAAATACTGAGCTGTTATACCATAGACTATAATATACATGGACTGCTTGCTTTAGTATTTCTGCTATATGATGACTTGAAACACTGATTTTCAGAATTTCCAATTAGTTGTTTCCTTTGCATTTCCGTTTTATTGAATCGCTTCGATTTTCTCCATGAAAAATTAAAATTGAAAGTTGTATAAAGCGGAAACATTTAAGAAACAAGGAGGAGCGTAGAAGTAATTTAAGACAGCCTTATTGGTTACACACGGAAAAAAGTTGATATAAGCTCTAAAAATAGAGCAAGCGGTCCATCTTATTATAGTCTATGGTTATACCAACAACATGTACAGTTATTATCTCTATAATATGTAGACAAACCATAATGTCTTTGTTGTAAGTTTATAGTCACATCACTTTCTCTCTTTCCTATACTACTCTGTTTGTTTGTTTTGTGTTTTTTTCTCACTCATATCACTTACTCATCACCTCCTCAATTCCTTCTGATGTTCTCTGGTCTTGGTTTAATATTTATCTCCCTCTCTCTCTCTCTCTCTGTGCATAATTTTTGGAATAATTTCATCGCTCCGGTCTTAAGAAGTGACCCATTGGACGCTATTTCATAGCTTTTATCATATACTGTCCCTATATTATATATACAAGCTAAATTCTCCAGCTTTACCCAGGGAAAAAATCACATAGATATAGATCTATATCAACTACATATCAAATTTTAACAAAGAATGAGCATAAAGCTATATAAGTAAAGTACCCGTCGTACCGAGTTGATCCATAGGTCCGATGAAGCAAGCGTTCACCAGTTTTTGTGGCCACGGCATTCTAGGTGATTGTGTGGCCAGCACTATGCACAGCCGCCTTTACTTTACCCCAACTAAGGTCAGGTACCCATCAGAGCTGGGTAGACTCAGGGACACCCTCCAGACCCGGGAAAAAAATCCTAGCCTGCACCAGGATTTGAACATGGGACCTTCGGCTCGCCAGTCGCACGCGCAGCCGCTCGGCTACCGTGCCCCCATAAAGCTATAATAATTGAAACAAAAAAAATTAATTTTACTGAAAACATGTAGGAAAGGAATTTAAAATAAGTATTGTAATCGGGTTGAAAAAAGGCATTTCTTTTTTTTTTAACAAAAAGTTTGGACTATCCCTGGCTGGGACTTGAACACCCGTCTTCCGCATGTGTCTAAAATATAATTATAAGATTTTACTTACTGAAAACTTTTTAGAAAAGCTGTAAGTCTTGAAATTCTTTTAGAAAAAAAGTAATATTAATGAAAATTGTAAAAAATTAGAATCTAGAAAAAAAAGTTATCAGTGGGGAATCGAACCCAGGTTGAAGACATTGCATTCGGATACGCTAACCACTCAGCTAGGGAAGATACATACCGAAAGCGAGAATGCAAAATAAAAATATGAGACAATAAGGTCACGTGTCTTTAAATTAACCAATGGGGATCGGAATCCACACACGCACATTCATATATACATAACGAGTAGGAGTATCTATGCACCTTTAGTTTGACATCAATAGCATAGTATCATGAGTAAATAGACTCATGTACTGGTATAATACAATTGCACATAGTATCATGAGTAAATAGACTCTTGTACTGGTATAATACAATTGCACATAGTACATAGCTACATTATTGTCAGAAAAAGGTTAATAGCAAATGTCTGTCTAAGACATTGGGCGTCTGGGTCTGACAGTTTCTATTTTACCATCAGTATAATAATGACTCAATTCAAGAATGTCTGTCTGAGAAGAAAAACAGAAGAAGAGAGTGAGAGAAAAACAGACAGACGGAATGGCATTGTTTGTTTCTCAGCCTGTCATCTTTTATAAAAACTATTTTGTGCTTAGTCTTAGTCGAACTTATTTATTTTGCCAGATTCTTTTATAGATTATGTACTTTAATATTTGTTTACCAATTTTAAACAATTTACTTTTATCCAAACAATGACAAATTTATATATAATTTGTTTATGTACATGTTTGTTTTTAGTGCATTCTATTAGTTAGGCTACAATGTTAGATATCTATATTCTATCATAAATACACTTCTATTTTATAGCATATCAAACAGTGGCGAATTTAGGCCTGTTCCACTTGTTCCGATGGGCTTGGGCCAAGGGGCCCCCACACATCCCAAAAAGAACAATTTTAAGCGCACCATGTCAAGCCAAGCTAAGCGTGACATACAATTTATGATTTTACAGAATGTAACATGAATTAACAGACACTTTTCTTGAGGTATGCGGAAGGCAGGAGTGATGCCACGAGGGCCCCCCACATAAATTGGGAACAGAGGCGCCCCCCCCCCCCCCACACACACAATCATAAAAATGGCCCTGTAATATCAACAGTTATTTATTCTACCATAGTTAGAAATCTATTATCTGTGATAGTTACAATAGTTGTTTTTTTAATAATCTTTCTACCAAATTTGTAATTCTGTCTTCTTATTTTTTCTACCCAAAGCTAGAAAACTCCAGAAACTAGACTAGAATGTTCTTTTTCTAACAGCATATATTATAGAGACGGTCGTCTGCCCGCCGCGCGCCGCATTCCGAATTGGGTGGTTATCTCCCCTTGGCCAGTGTAAACTGATTATCCGGCAATCAACACATGCCGTGATGACATTAATCTAATGACATTGGCAGCAGATCTATTGCGAAACGCCCTAACAATATAAACTCCCGGTCTGCGGAAGTAGATGAGGGAGGGGGAGAAGATGGGCTCGGTGAGGGGTGGGGGAAGGGGCGTGGGCTGTTCATTTTGATGACGTTGTTTCGTAGCAAGTGTCGCGCATAGAGATGGGGGGGACGCAGTCTCGGACAGTAGGAAAACAGGTCGAAATCGCCTGCCGGGTCAAAGTGACCCGGCGCAGTTTTGACAACTTCCAATTAAAGGTCGGAACTGTGTGATGATGGTTCGGATGTGGGGGGCTACCGCATTCAAGTGGTCATCATTGCTAAAATAGTGGGAGAGGAAAATCGCCTGTCCCCGAGCTTGCGGTCGCTATCGGTTGGCTCTCCATGGGGGGGGGGGGGGGGGAAGGGTTACACTCAACCCCGGCTCTCAGACCATAAGGTGCAGATAGTCGTCACCACGGCCTGCATCACCTCCAGTACTCATGCTAAACAAAACATCGACCCCCCTTCTCCCTCCCGTATTACCCAAACAGCAGGTCTAAACTTAGCAACCTGTATGCCTCCAACAGACGTAGAGCCCAAAAACCAAGGGCGGTTTGAAAAAAAAATGCACAAGACTCGAGCAGAATTCAAAAGAAGAAAAGAATGCTTTCTACCACTCACTAAGAATACTTATACGTAAAAGTAAAGTATCCCATCAGAACGTCCATGGGGCAAGGTGAAGCAGCGTTCTCCAGTTTCTGTGGCCACTGCATACTTGGGGGATTGTGTGGCCAGCACAATGCCCGGCTGACTTTACTTTGCCGCATCTAAGGTCAGGGACCCACCAGAGCTGGCTAGACTCAGAGACACCCTCCAGACCCGAGAACGAGCCTATTACATGGTTCACGGTTTCTTTAGAAAGGAATACAAGTTTCTTTGTAACGCTAATTCATCAGTTATTTTTGGGGGTCCCTTTTTGTACAACAAAAACAGCCTGCATCTTAGTAGAAGTTTTTATCGCAGTTAATTTAATAGCTGTAGGGAAATATAATTAAATGTTAAATTATAACCACTGCTCCCATACCCTCACTACATCCCGACCAATTACCACCACATCCCGACCACGTTCCGACCAGTCCCCACCACATCTCTAGTATATCCCGACCAATCCCCACCAATCCCGACCATAACCCCACCATATCCCCACCACACACAGACATGATAACATACAAACACATGGTGTCTCATAGTTTCCAATTCAAAGTAAAACAATTCATCTCTCGCCCAGGGGCTCGAACAATTGTCGGATGGCTCGTTCTTCTATTTTTTTCTTTTTGTTTGTTTGTGAAATAATGGCGTGGAGAGAACAGTTTGAAATTTGAAATGTTATACTCTCACAACCAGATGAATTTATTGTGTGTGGTGTTTGTTGATTTTTATTATTGATGGCGGTAATTTAATCACAGGGCTGATGGGTTGGGTGACAATGTTTAAAAAAAAAAAATAAATAATATGTATGCACAATGCACATACATAAATACACAGTGGCAAGCGATAAGCGACAGTTAGAAATGGTACCCCCTCAACGATATAGGTGACAGTAATATATATATATATATATATAACTGTATATATCATATCATATATTACTATATATATATATGTATCAAGGACTACTTAAGACAGGACGTGCAATCTTGAATTTCTGACTTCGCTAGCGAAGGCCAGTTTTTTTAAAATGATTAAACAGAAACAGGTGAACGCTGCTTCACCAGCCCTATGATTATGATCAATTTGATCCGAAGTGTACTTTACTGTACGTTTTGATTTAACGCTTTAGATCTATGTCTAGATATCCAAATTGCTTCTTAAAAAAAAATTCTTATGGCATAATTTGTTTTTGCTTGTCACTAGTACTTACTGTACTTGTTCCGGTTTCCGGTTCGTGGCATTCATGACTTGGCGCGTGCGCTCCCCGTGCATCTGTCCTCGTAAATTTTTTGAAAACATTTTTCTTCTATTATGTCTGTATGTCTCATCTAGTTGTCTTCCCCTGTTTCCTAATCCATAAAAACTTACATAAACATCTGACAGAATTAATTGTAACATGAGTAAAAGTAGGGAACAATTACAACAACAATTAGAATAGATAAGATGTATCCTTTGAGTGGGTGGGGGTCATATGTATGTGTATTTCTGCATAGTAGAATACCACCTCCTACACACACACTCCAAAACATTTCAGGGGACGCACCTGAAATTTTCATTTTAAGGTACCCGGTAGGCCTACCCGTCAAACCAAATTGATCATAGGGTCGGTGGAGCAGCGCCACGGCATACTAGGGGATGTATGGCCAGCACAATGCCCGACTGCCTTTACTTTACCCTAGAGACCGACCGAAATTCGGCTACGGTTTCGGCGCCTAAAATAGGCAAAGGTTTTTTTGGGTGTAGTTTCGGTTTTGGCCGAAGAAAAAAAGTTAGCTTTCAGTTTGCATACGGTTTTGGCCGAAAGTGAGATTGACTTTCTATTACTCTTCTTATTGATAATTTTTAATAACATTATACATAATACATGTAAATACAACAGTTACTGTATATAAGGCTTACATTTTCTATGTTGTGATGTTAAACGAAAACCGGATTCCGATTTTCGGTTTTGTCGGAATTAGGGAGGAAATCATTTCAATATGGAGCACCACGATTTTTGTTTCTTTTTGGAGACGTATTTTAAAAACATGTTTGATTCGTACGAATTTTCTTTAACATTAAATACTTTCAAACATTAATTAGTCAAAGGCGACTCATATTGTAGCTGTTTTTTTCTAATCCCGAATATCGCTTGCAATACAAGCACAGACAACAACAAAGGCAGATGTTAAGAAAAAAAACTGATATTAACAGCCCTAGTTCTATTGTTTACTTATATAGAGTACCCATAAACTATTCAATGTTACACTAAAATGTGCAGTCTTTTAAAATCTGCAGTGTTTTAAAATCTTTTGTTTGGCTATTTCTGTTTTGCGGTTACGGTTTCGGTTTCGGCCGAATGTGTTGTACAATTCTCGGTGTCAGCTTCGGTTTCGGCCGAAAGTCCGTTTATAATTTTCGGTATGGTTTCGTTTTCGGCCGAAACCAAAAATTTGGTCTCTACTTTACCCCCAACTAATGTCATGTACTTATCAGAGCTGGGTAGACTCATGGACTCCCTCCAGTCCCGGTAACAAATCCTAGCCATCACCACGATTCAAACCCAGGACCTTCGGTACGCCAGTCGAACGCACTGCCGCTCGACCACCGTGTCCCCCCCCCCCCCGACATTTTGTTTTTCTCTTACCATTTAATATTATAATATTTGCTTCAAGTTGACGGTGAACATTTTAATATGTTTTCAGTCAAACTTCAACTATTTATGTTTATGAAAACAATCACTTTCAGTAAGTCATCGAGTCTTTCACTTGATATAAGTTTTCAATAAATCGTACTATCTTTTAACCCATAGGTTCTCAACTTTTTTGGCTCACCGCCCACTTTTACAATTTTTTTCCGCTCACTGCCCCCCCCCCCACTTTTTTTAAGCCCCCCCCCCAATTGATAGATCAAAATATTGCCTTGACAAAAGGTTTAAATAAATCAATGCGAATCGTTTGCCTGGTGTGTTGCTAGCAATTTGTCCATTTTTGTTTCAATTTTGGTTGCAAAGGCCTTAGGTCTAATAATCAGTAATATTTGTTATATTGCAAAACAGAACTTGTTCGGCATCACTATTGAATCAAATGTGGAAACATTTTTTAATTGAAGGGAGATAATTAGCCCGTTTTATTTGATAAAAAATTTCAGTTTTTTTTTTCTTTTATAAAAAATAAATGGCTTACATGTAAAAAGTATTTGAAAATTATATAAATATTATATGACTAAAGAATTTATATGTATATTTTCAAACATTACAATAACTACCCAGTTTGTATGATTACTACTTATCTATACCGCTTAACAATATTTTAAATTTAGTACATCAGGCATAAAATACATTATGGACATCTCGGTTAAACTGAGATCAAAATATCATTAATATTAGCATATGTTAGGCGACAGTGATCGGTCAGCAGGGTTGACAGTCCAACCACAAGACGAGCCGGCCGCACAGTATATTTGCCAAATACAGGCCCCTGCTTCATCGAAAAATCACTGCGATTCCTATTTCTTAATTATATAATAATATGTAGGCATACTGTTGGGAGATATCAGATATTTAGCGGCACTTGCGTTTACATCACATTTCATCCTCCAAAAACGAATCGATTCAAATAGCTGAGGTGTTAAAATATATCAAGTACGTTTGTACCGCCCACTTGCCCTTCACCGCCCCCCAATCGCCCCTGGTAATGTCAGCGCCCCCCTAATGCTTCTCACCGCCCCCCCCTCCCCCCACAGGGGGGCGATATCGTCCCCGTTGAGAACCTATGCCTTAACAGATGAAAAAATAAATCCTAAATAAATAATAATAAATAAAAAAAAAAGTAAATCTTCTATTTCACTTGATGAAAACAGTAAATCATCAAGTATTCTGTCCGTTACCAATGTAAACAAGTACTTGTGACATTTGCAACCTACTACTGGTACTAGTTGTTTTTTGTGTGTATATTTAAGCTGAGGGAGATCTATCATCTTTTTCAAATTTGCATTACAATGTGGCTACGTTCTTATAAGATTTTGTTTTTCCACCCATTTAGATCTAGCTTTGCTAGCTGTGGATTCTTTTTTTTTAAACAGAATGGTTCACAGTTCAAATCGAAGTCGATCCTGGGTGACTTTATCCATTTAAACTATTTTATGTAGACTAATGGGGCACGGTAGCCGAGCGGCAGCGCGTTCGACTGGCGATCCAAGGGTCCTGGGTTCGAATCCTGGTGCAGGCTAGGATTTTTTCCTCAGGATCTGAGGGTGTCCCTGAGTCTACCCAGCTCTGATGGGTACCTGACCTTAGTTGGGGTAAAGTAAAGGCGGCTGTGCATAGTGCTGGCCACACAATCACCTAGTATGCCGTGGCCACGGAAACTGGTGAACGCTGCCCTATGGACCAATTTGGTCTGACGGGATACTTTTTTTTTTTTAATGGCGTGGAGAGAACAGTTTGAAATTTGAAAGATAAATGTATTGTGTGTGGTCTTTAGTGTTGGTTTTAGAAGTAAGAGGTGTAAGAGGAAAAAGATATATTGGCGCTGTAGAGTCGTAGATGTGAGTGGTTTGTGGTGCTTACATATACACACACCAACACAACACCCATACGGGGGTGAAGACAGACATTTTTTCCCAGGGTGGACTGAACTTTTGCGTCACAAATATTTATCAGTTTTCGCTAATTTATTACATATTTAAAAAAAAAAAACTTGAAAAAAAATTATTTTAAATAAATTTCCCATCTCGTGGCTTCGCCCCTAACACTCATACAATAACACACATAATCTAGAAAAGTAACAGTTCAATTTTTGAATTTGTATATTTGTTCACCCTGGGACCATTTTAATTTTGTATGTGTGTACTTTTTGGTTGTGTGTGTGTGAGTTGAAAACAGCACATTCAACAGTGTTCCATCTTGTGTTGTTGTTGCGGTAGTTGTGAGGGAAACATAAAACTGTTCATTATCTTAAGTGTTCAACGATCAACAAACGTCAAACGCACCCACTTATGACATACATTTATATACTGTTACGAAACGTAAATTCCCTACATTGTAATGTTAATAAACCAACTAAATCATTTAAGCGAATTGCGTTTAAACGATATAAAATATTTCTCAGCTCAAGGTTTCCCCCGGGTTTTTCCTAACCTAATTAGAGCATTATTGTTTTTTTATTAACCTCGATAAAAACATGAACTGCCCATGCACCTACAGCGTGTCAAGGCCGTCCGGTCTCTCCTTATTTTGTTAGAGCATTATTGCTTGTTCTTAATAAAAAACAATCTGATCACGCAGTCAGCACGCAGGCTTGATTAAAATTCTCGTGTCACTAGGCTGGCTGGATTTTCCAACGATTGACCCATAATATATTTCTACGCGATTCGACACTTTTAGTTTAGTTCTTGGCGTACAGCCGATCGGATAACATCTAATATTCTCCGCTCTGAGTATCGTTTCTATTTGAGTTGTATTATGGAAAATTTATTATTCTACTATTAACTACAATGCTATATGTTCATTGAGGATATTCATTACTAATTGGAATATGTGTATTTCTTGATTGTGTATATAATATTATTTGGATTCCTACTGGATTGATGTTGTAAATTAAACCAAATTTATCGTTGCTTTCTACACAACTTGGTTAACGTCAATATTTCAAATTTATATACATGTGTGTATGTGTAATATTTATTCAACTATATTAATAATCTACACTACCACTCAACATCGAGGTTCTTGCTGTATAATATGAGCCACATAAATAATTATACATGAAGTAAATCAACTGAAAACTCTAAAACTACGCTATGTGAATTGCCAGGGGATTATAAGAACCAGGAATACTCTAGACAACTACAAATAAACTTCAGAATGATATAATAAGATCTTCACTAATACAAGGATACTCACACTAACAATAACAATACTATAACTATCATTTTCATAAATTGAATGGGGGCTCTAGCCGTAATAACATTATAAATTATAATTATACTTGTGTGATATAAATAGAAGGTCTCATCCATGATTTATTATGGTGAATAAATTGCCTTGTAATAATACACAATAAACAACATGGACAATAACAAACAAAAAAAAAAAGAAATATTTTGTTCTTTTCATTTGTTTTCTTTTTGTTTCTCTCTCTCTCTCTCTCTCTCTCTATCTCTCTCTCTCTCTCTCTATCTCTCTCTTTCTCTCTATCTATCTCTCTCTCTCTCTCTTTCTCTCTTTCTCTCTCTCTCTCTCTCTCTCTCTCTCTCTTTCTTTCTCTCTCTCTCTCTCTCTCTCTCTCTCTCTCTCTATATATATATATATATAATTCGATTTGAACTGTGAACCATATATATATAAAGCTCAATCAAATTTGTTTATTTAAAGACACGTGCCCTTATTCCCTCATACTTTACTTTTGCAATTTGACTTAGCACATGCGTCCTCTCTAGCTGTGTGGATAACGTATGGGACTGCCATGCGGTCGACCCGGGTTCGATTCTCCAGTTAGTCTATACCTTTTTTTTGTTCTAAAATGTTTTTATTTCAATTATTATTAATTTAAAAAAAAGATTGTATATCCGTGGGCAACACCGGTCAATTTAGCTTTTTGTTTAATAAAAAGACGTGCATATTTTTAACCCGATTACAATATTTATTTAAAATTACTTTGCTAAATGTTTTCAGTAATAAATAATTATTTTATTTTTAATCCTTTCTTTTAACTCGTACTGTCTGTCTGTGTGTCTGTCTGCTTGGTTGCTTGTTAGCAAAACTTTACATTGATTTTTCGACCACTTACCGTCGTCCAATCGAGCTGAAACTTGGGCAACAGACTTGTCCCGACTAACAATACATTATATCAAATGTTCAGCATCATAGCCTTTGGAATAGTCACTAATACCTTCGACCAATGTGCGAATCGAAGAAAATTTTAAGTAAAACAATAGACTATAATAAGATGGACCGTTTGCTCAATTTTTAGATCTTATATGTACTTTTTTTTTCCCGTGCGCAACCAATAAGTCTGTCTTGGATTACTTCTATGCACCTCCTTGTTTCTTAAATGTTTCCACTGTATAGAACTTTCGATTTTAATTTTAATTTTTCATTGAGAAAATCAAAGCGATTCAATAAAACGGAAGTGCAAAGTATTATGCGAATCGGGAATTCCAAAAAGCAGTATTTCGAGTCATCATATAGCAGAAATGCTAAAGCAAGCGGTCCATGTGTATTATAGTCTATGGTAAAACATTGCTGCCTTTCTCTGTCAGAAGAGACGGAGGTAAATAAACTTTTCGGCTTTGGCCCGAAAAAAAAAGGATGCGCAAAATTTTAGTGTGGAAATTCATAAGGTATGATATCACTTATATTTTTTTTAATCTATCAAAATATAAATTAAATTATAAACTTAGTTTACAAAGAAAGATAGTATAATAAAAACTTTGTTTTTATGGGTTAGTTTTTTTTTAATTATTAGATCTATAGATTACTGCTCATTATAGTTGATGAAATTTTTAACTGTAGGTGGTTTAGTGGACACGGATTTCGGATTGCATTTCCAAATAGGTTAAGTTTAAGTCCAGGTTAAACATATGGTTTTCTTGTTTTTTTTCATTTACTTTTTTTTTTAACTCGCGTTTGGAGGGATTCTTTGAATGGGTATATGTCACGTGCTTTATGAAAAGTGAACATGGCTGAGCATTGATTGTATTGATTGTATCCTCTTGTATAGTTTTGGAAACTGGCTCACCAGCCCAAATTGACCTTCACGGTGTACAATGATCCCGTTAACTTATAACTTCTAGTATATTATGTATTGTTCTTTTTGGCTTTGTTTGTTCTTTGTCAATCAATTTAATTTATTCGTATCCGTTTTCATGGTGGTTAATTTGTTTTATTTTAATACGCAACAGCTTTAGATTAAGGCGCAGTGCCAACTTTCAATTGCGTTTCAAAGTACGTGATGTTCTATTATTACATTCATGTTCTAGGATTTCATTGATGTTCGACGCTGTCATTAATGTTCTAGGATTTCATTGATGTTCGACGATTTCATTGATGTTCGACGATTTCATTGATGTTCGACGATTTCATTGATGTTCGACGATTTCATTGATGTTCGACGATGTCATTGATGTTCGACGATATCATTGATGTTCGACGATGTCATTGATGTTCGACGATTTCATTGATGTTCGACGATGTTATTGATGTTCGACGATGTCATTGATGTTCGACGATGTCATTGATGTTCGACGATTTCATTGATGTTCGACGATTTCATTGATGTTCGACGATTTCATTGATGTTCGACGATCTCATTGATGTTCGACGATGTCATTGATGTTCGACGATGTCATTGATGTTCGACGATTTCATTGATGTTCGACGATTTCATTGATGTTCGACGATTTCATTGATGTTCGACGATGTCATTGATGTTCGACGATGTCATTGATGTTCGACGATGTCATTGATGTTCGACGATGTCATTGATGTTCGACGATTTCATTGATGTTCGACGATTTCATTGATGTTCGACGATTTCATTGATGTTCGACGATTTCATTGATGTTCGACGATTTCATTGATGTTCGACGATTTCATTGATCTTCGACGATTTCATTGATGTTCGACGATTTCATTGATGTTCGACGATTTCATGATACTCTAGGACTATGTGATGTTTGTTCTATTCTATGGTTCTCTAATCCAGGGGTCGGCAACCTATTGCTAACAGTGTGCCAAACTAGTATTTTTAAATCATTGTGTTCCAACAACCTGAAAGTCAAACTGCTCAACTATATAATTTAGTGCCGTAGCAAGACCAAGACCAAAAGAAAAGGAGCGTAGAGAGGAAATACTTAAAGTGTTTTATATATTTAATTAACAAATAAACCTGTTTGTTATTAGCATTTTTTTTTCAAAATCCATTCATAGCTAATACACAATTTCGTTATTCAACTTACACATTAAAGGTCATCAACATTTGGATTTAGTTGTCAAGATATTATTCTAGTAATAGATATACAGTTTTCACAGTTTGATCTCAGCATAACTGAGATTTCCGAGATTTCCGATAATGTATTACATGTATTTAAAATACAGTAGATACAACCGGAGAATGATACTACAGTTAAGCAGAAGATATAAATGGTAATCATACAAACTGGGTAGTTAATGTAATGTTTAAAAATGTACATATAAATTCTTAAGTCATATAATATTTATATAATGTTCAATTATTTTTTTATAATTTGATCATTTTAAAGTTATAAATTGTACGTTATACATTTTTTTTAAGGAAAAAGAAAGAAACATATTAGAAATATTAATGCAAAGAAAACTGGTTAATTATCTCCCTTCAATTAAATTCTACAAATTTGATGCTAGTGATGCCAAAAGAGATCATTGTTTTAATATAACTAGTGTACTGCTGAAATCGCTCATCTCTCTTAATTTCCTTTAAATTATGGAAAGAGTTAAATCTTTTGAAATTGATTTCACGGCAAGATATGTCCAGTTTCAATGCAAACCCGTTCCAGTGGTCAAACAAGTGCTTTTCCACCCGTCCTATTAAATGCAAGTTCAACTCACTGAAACGTGTCTTCATGTCATTCAGAAACATCGGCTTCAAAAGTCAGTTCTCTTCATTCAATTCCGGAAAAATATTTTTTTCATTAAGATAGGCCTACACCTTGATTTCTTCCAGACAAGAAACACATCTATCCAAGACTTTACGCATACTCCGCATCACTTTCTTCTAGAAGAGACTTGAGAAACAATAAAGTTAACAATAGATTCAATCAGAGATAGCAAGTCCAATGATGAGAGCTTTGCATACCAACATTCCTTAACTAAAACAGTCGACGTCCAGTGTAATTACCATGTAGTTAGCTATGCATTCATTATGCTGACATACGGTGTTTTCACTTGCATTAAAAATATTCTATTTCGTGCCACTGAAAATCGTTCTGTTCGCCAAGTCTGGCACGCGTACCTTAGGTTGCTCTAATTCTCTGAGATTCTATTATTCTCGGAGATTCTAATATTCTCGGAGATTCTATTATTCTCTAAGTTTCTATTATGCTCTAAAATTCTATTATTCTCTAAAATTCTATTATTCTCTGAGATTCTATTATTCTCAAAAATTCTATTATTCTCTGAGATACTAATATTCTTTAAAATTCAATTATTCTCTGCAAATCTATTATTTTCTAAAATTCAATTATTCTCTGAGATTCTATTGTTCTCTAAAATTCTATTATTCTCTAAGATTCTCTTATTCTCTAAGATTCTATTATTCTATAAGATTCTATTATTCTATAAGATTTTATAATTCTCTGAGATTCTATTATTCTCTAAAATTGTATTATTCCCTGAGATTCTATAATTCTCTTAATATTCTGTTATTCTCCGATATTCTAATATTCTTTAAAATTAAATTATTATCTGAGATTCTATTATTCTCTAAAATTTTATTATTCTCTAAGATTCTATTATTCTCTAAGATTCTATTATTCTCTAAGATTCTAATATTCTTTAAAATTCAATTAATCTCTAAGACTCTATTATTCTTTGAGATTCTATTATTATATAAAATTATATTGTTTTCTAAGATTCTAATATTCTCTGAGATTTTATTAATCTCTATTATGCTCTTATTCTCTGAGATTCTATTATTCTCTTAGATTCTATTATTCTCTAAGATTCTATTATTCTCTGAGATTCTACTATTCTCTAAAATTCTATTGTTCTCTAAGATTCTATTATTCTCCGAGATTCCATTATTCTGTAAAATTTTATTATTATCTGAGATTTTATTATTCTCTGAGATTCTATTATTCTCTAAAATTGTATTATTCTCTGAGATTCTATTATTCTCTGAGATTCCATTATTCTCTAAAATTTTATTATTCTCTGAGATTCTATTATTCTCTGATATTCTATTATTCTCTGAGATTCCATTATTCTATAAAATAATATTATTCTCTAAGATTCCATTATTCTCTGAGATTCTATTCTCTAAGATTCTATTATTCTCTCAGATTCTATTATTCTCTAAGATTCTAATATTCTCTGAGATTCTATTATTCTCTAAGATTCTATTATTCTCTAAGATTCTATTATTCTTTGAGATTCTATTATTCTCTAAGATTCTATTATTATCTGAGATTCTAATATTCTTTAAAATTCAATTATTCTCGAAGATTCTATTATTCTCTAAAATTCAATTAATCTCTAAGAATATATTATTCTCTGAGATTCTCTTATTCTCTGAGATTCTATTATTATATAAAATTATATTTTTTTCTTAGATTATATTATTCTCTTAGATTCTATTATTCTATAAGAGACTATTATTCTATAAGATTTTATTATTCTCTGAGATTCTATTATTCTCTAAAATTGTATTATTCCCTGAGATTCTATAATTCTCTTAAAATTCTATTATTCTCCGAGATTCTAATATTCTTTAAAATTAAATTATTTTCTGAGATTCTATTATTCACTGAGATTCTAATATTCTTTACAATTCAATTATTCTCTGCAAGTCTATTATTCTCTAAAATTCAATTATTCTCTGAGATTCTACTATTCTCTAAAATTTAATTATTCTCTAAAATTCTATTGTTCTCTAAGATTCTATTATTCTCCGAGATTCCATTATTCTATAAAATTTTATTATTCTCTGAGATTCTATTATTCTCTGAGATTCTATTATTCTCTAAAATTTTATTATTCTCTGAGATTCTATTATTCTCTGAGATTCCATTATTCTCTAAAATTTTATTATTCTCTTAGATTCTATTATTCTCTGAGATTCTATTATTCTCTGAGATTCCATTATTCTATAAAATTATATTATTCTCTAAGATTCCATTATTCTCTGAGATTCTATTCTCTAAGATTCTATTATTCTCTGAGATTCTATTATTCTCTAAGATTCTAATATTCTCTGAGATTCTATTATTCTCTAAGATTCTATTATTCTCTAAGATTCTATTATTCTTTGTGATTCTATTATTCTCTAAGATTCTATTATTATCTGAGATTCTAATATTCTTTAAAATTCAATTATTCTCGAAGATTCTATTATTCTCTAAAATTCTATTATTCTCTAAGATTTTATTATTCTATGAGATTCTTTTATTCTCTGAGATTCTATTATTCTTTGAGATTCTATTATTCTCTAGGATTCTATTATTCTATATAATTCTATTATTCTCTAAGATTCTATTATTCTCTAAGATTCCATTATTCTCTAGGATTCTCTAAGATTCTATTTTTTTATTCTCTAGATTATATTATTCTCTAAGATTATAGTATTCTCTAGAATTTTGTCTTGTTCTATGAACCCAGATTCTCTGGAATTGTATGATGTTCTAGTATTCTGTTGATGTTGGTCCCCATTTCTTACTGTATCTCAGTAGGCCCTATAGTAACTATACCATTCAGCTAATGTACCAAGAAAATAAAAACGACGCCTGGCTAGTAGATCTATGTGCCTGTAAAAAAAAAATTCTTTTGGCCGCACAACCTGGAGTGTAAAACTATATATTATTACAAGCGGAACTGTACCCCATTAAACATGTGAAGAATTATCTCTTTGTACAAGTTTGTTTTTCCTTATAAGACAGTGCACCATCGTTCACTAATTGAATCGGTTCACTAAACGTGCTCAGCCGTTCAATTAATGAATCGGTTCACTAGACATGCACAGCCGTTCATTAAAGGAAATGGTTCATTAAAAGTGCACCACTGTTCACTAAATGAATCGGAACCCCAAATAATGGACCAGCCATTCACTAAATGAATCGGTTTACTAAAAGTACACAGTCTAAATGAATCGGCTCAGGAAATAAGTCGAAGAGCAATGTGAAAACCGAGTACCTAAGTAAATTTGAAGTAATCCCTACTCTATTCGACAAATAAACATTGAGTAAAACAACATGTGCGAGCACTTCTCACTGACTGACTGACTCACTGAATAGCGTAGATTCGCCAACTCCCTGCTTCTACATAGCCTCACGGCATCTGTAGCACAATGACACTTGTATAGGCCTACTGCGGTGCGCCACGGCATCTGTAGCACAATGACACTTGGATGGGCCTACTACGGTAGCGACACGGCATCTGTATGGCACAACGACACTTGTATACAACGGTAGCGCCACGGCATCTTTAGCGCAATGACACTTGTATACAACGGTAGCGCCACGGCATCTGTAGCGCAATGACACTTGTATACAACGGTAGCGCCACGGCATCTGTATAACAATGACACTTGTATACAACAGTAACCCCACGCACCCACATTTTCAAGTTGACAGTGCAGCGGCACATCATCTCTGCACTTGAACTACGAGGTTTACGGGGTAGAACTTCTTTCCAAAGGGTTCAAGTGCTGCTAATTTGTTCCGACACGCAGCTTCCTTCATTTACGACTCTCGGCACTTACCTCATTTCCAGGTTAGACAATGGTCTTGTACTCTCTGGCAGCTAATCACTTCCTGGTTCAAGGGCACTTTAAAAAACAACAACAACTTAACTTTACGGAACAAATTACTTTCAGAAAATGAACGAAAAAAACAAACAACACTACATTTTTGTAGTGAGTTTACTGGAAGCACTAATCTATATATAGATGTACATTTGTTGGGAAAGCTTAGTTTAAAGTATAGCATGTTGTAAGACTATCTGGCCTCGTGTATAACACTGACCTAAACATTTGAGAGATGACTTCCTGCTATAAAACGGCGAACAAACTACAAGTCACATGACCGCCCATGCATGTATAAATCAGTAAGAGGTTGGCGACGTGCGGCACGCGTTCCAGATACTTGGCACGCAGACGGATTTTCAATGGCACAAATAAGACCAATAAAAAAAGGCAATTCAAGTTTTTTTTCTACAAGAAATGGATTTGTGGCGGAGGATGACTTTTAGGCCCCATGGCATGCGGAATGAATTTGAAATCCTACGTTGGCACACCGATACTAAAAGGTTGCCGACCACTTATATAGTCACTAGCAAACAAATAATTTTCTGTTGAGTTCAATACTTTCAAAAACAAACACAAACTGCTTTGGATGACGGAACAAAATCCCGTTAGAATTAGAAAAACAACAAAACCATGTTTTTATTATACTCCCTTTATTTACAAACTAAGTTTACCATCATTTAATTAAATAATTGATTGACTACTGCAAATGAAACGTACAGAAAAATATCTGTGTCGCAAATCTCAAAAATATCTCCTTACTCCGTATTAATTGTTCTAAAAATAATCTTAGCGCATAATTTTTTTTCTCGCTTTGCTCCGAAAACCTATAAAAGTTGCACAGGCATTTTTAAAGTGAAACCAAAATTTTTCTTATACTTTCCTTTTAAGAAATGAATATTGTCATAAGTGTATTATTATTAAGTTGTTTTAACTAAAAATTCGATAGAATGTATTGTTAGTCGGGGCAAGTCTGCTGTCCAAAATTCAGCTCGATTGGACCACTGGAAGTGGTCGAAAAATCGAAGCCAATTCTTGCACGATGATTACAATTCTTGCACGATGATTACAACCATCCAGACAGAAATTACAACTTAAAATAAAGGGAGTAAAAAGCACAACGCCCGGGTCTTCTAGAGGCAACAGATGCCAGTTGTACTTTTGTTCTACCGCATTGGGCATCCCGGTAGCACCTCCCATACCGGGCACCGGCCTGACCTCGCGTGTTGAGTCAACTACGAATCGTTCTGTCCACCAAACACAAATCAAAGTTCACGTGTGTTATTATCACACACACACACACACACACACACACACACTCACCCAAAGACAATGACGTCAAGCATTACTCATCGTTATTTTTGGATCAAACTGAAGTGGCCAATATTTCATATTATTTCATTTTTTTTAATGCCAAATTGCATTTTAAATGTGTATTTTATTATTCCGATGCAGGATTTAAAGTGTGAATTTTATCTCATCGCCCAGACGCTGTATCAACTGTTCTTTTCCTTGATGGGCTTATTTGATTACTTTAAATTTTGCACAATAGCATCATAAAAAAAAGGGGGATAAAGTTAAAGAAGAGTATATGTTTCCGACGGGGGCGTTTGTCTTCCTCCAGGGGGGCAATGAGGAAATCTCGACTGGTGGTGACGTTCTCAGGAAGATATGAGGGAAAGGGGGATTTGAAGAAAGGTATGCGGTAAGAACATATTAGAAATAATTTCATTTGGTCACCTCTACTATTTTTATAACAAGACTGGAGATCAAATTCATATCCATATAATCGAGATCAAATTCATATCCATATAATCGAGATCAAATTCATATCCATATAATCGAGATCAAATTCATATCCATATAATCGAGATCAAATTCATATCCATATAATCGAGATCAAATTCATATCCATATAATCGATATCAAATTCATATCCATATAATCGAGATCAAATTCATATCCATATAATCGAGATCAAATTCATATCCATATAATAATATAATCGTAATAGCTCGGTAGCCGAGCGGCACCGCGTTCGACTGGCGAGCCGAAGGTCCCGGGTGCAGACTATGATTTTTTTACCGGGTCTGGAGGGTGTCCCTGAGTCTACCCAACTCTGATGGGTACCTGACCTTAGTTGGGGTAAAGTAAAGGCGTCTGTGCATAGTGCTGGCCACACAATCACCTAGTATGCCGTGGCCACAGAAACTGGTGAAGGCTGCTTCATCCGACCTATGGATCAATTTGGTCTGACGGGTACTTTTTTTTTTAATAGGATAAAAAAAAACTAACCATATGTAGGCCTCCCTACTAGAAAAAAAAACTTCGTGGATGCATCCCTGTTCACGCCACTGGCACCTGATAGACTATGTCATCACCAGAATAAAAATATACACAGGATACAGGACACAACTGACAAAAGCAATGTGTGGCACAGAATGCTGGACAGACCATCGCCTCATAATCTCAAAGTCATGCTATGTCTTCTGCCAAAAAAAACTCTTTAAAAAAAGCTTGATATTAGTAAACTGAAGGATGATACAATAAGGGAACTATTCTGTGAAGAACCCCGAGACAGCTTAGAAACTACCAGTTATGAAACCGAAGAATAGACCTTAGATAATATTCGGAACTATCTCAAGACACTGTCTACTCAACAGCCCACATTCATCTTGGTAAAGTCAACCGTAGAAATTAGGATTGGTTTGACGATATATAGATCCGGAAACTCCTGTCTGAAAAGCCTCAACTACTTAGAGAATATCAAATCAACCCAAACTTTAAAACAAACAAAAAAAAAAAACATAGTTCAGAGCTAGACGGAATCTACACATACACACAAACAAAAACTCCGGGAGATCCAGAATAAATGGTTCAACTAACTTCAACATGAAAGCAGATAAAATCCAAAGCTTTTCGGACAATCATGACATAAGACGCTTCTACCAAGTCATCTATGGACCCAGACTTGCGAGGGCGGCTCTTCCCTTTTGAATGCGGATGAAACCCAGATGATCATTGAAAAAGAAAACATTCTGATAGATCATAGGTTCTCAACGGGGGCGATATCGCCCCCCAGGGGGCGATGAGAAGCTTTAGGGGGCGATAACATTCCCGGGGGCGATTGGGGGGCGATGAAGGGCAAATGGGCGGTACAAACGTACCTGCTAAAATTTCAACACCTCAGCTATTTGAATCGATTAGTTTTTGGATGAAATATGATGTAAACGCAAGTGCTTCTAAATATCTGATACCCCAACAGTAGGCATACATATTATTGAACAAATAAGAATCGCAATACCGGTAACTTTTCGATGAAGTAAGGGTTAGTATTTGGCAAATATGGTATGCGGCCGTCTCGTCTAATGGTTGATTCACCGGACTGTCGCATTAACATCTGCTAATAATACTCTTTTGATCTGTTTGTATTACCGAAATGTCCTTTAATGCGTTTGAATCTTTTGTAAAGAGGTAACCACAATAGCTGAGCGGTATAGATACGTAGTAATCATACAAACTGGGTAGTTATTGTAATGCTTCAAAATATTCATGTAAATTCTTTAGTCATACAATATTTATAAACTTTTCATATAATATTTTTTACAGTTCTATCATATCAATTCAAAGTTATAAATGCAAGTCATTTAGTTTTTTATAAAAGAAAAAAAAATTGAAATATTACCTCAAATGAAACGGGTTAATTATCTCCCTTTAATTAACAAATGTTTCTGCTAAAATTAAGTTTGGGGGGGGGGGGGCGGTGAGCAGAAAAAAAATGTAAAAGGGGGCGATGAGCCGAAAAAGGTTGAGAACCTATGTGATAGATGGTCTGAACATTTCAATAAGGTCTTAAACTGCCCAGTGGCAATCAATGATACTACTATTGCACGCCTACGTCAGGTCGAGCTAAACCATAGCCTAGATGCCGCACCTTCAGATGCAGAAGTCTCTAAAGCGATCAAACTAATGTCACGCGGCAAAGCACCAGGGGGGGGGGCGATGGTATACCCACATTTCCAACTATTTTCAAGTGTCGCTTAACTCAGCGCCATCTTGTCTTCGGTAAGAATGCTAACAAGTTTTGTTTAGTATTACGAACGCTCTTGGTTGATTGGTTGTGAAGTAGTGAAGTACGTAATCCCTTCGGACTAAATTGATCCATAAGGCCAATGAAGCAGCCGACACCAGTTTCTGTGACGACAAAAACAGGCGATTGTGTCACCAGTATTAAGCTCAGCCAGTTCTACTTTGCCCCTACTAAAGTCAGGTATCCATCAGAGAGCTGGGTAGGATCACCATCCAGACCCGGAAACAAATCGAATGCAATACCCCCCCTCCCCCCGGGGCCGTACTTGACTTTGTGTGTGGGGAGTGGAGACTATACCTTCTCACTCGTTAGCTTTTCGCACTATTTAGTTCAAGTTCAAGGGACCACATAATTTCATGCCGATACAAGCTTTACAACACTAATTAGTATTAAAAACAAACTGGAGCAAACAAATAGAAATCAACATCTAAATTTAAACGTTGTCTAGACGTCCTCGCCTTGTCCTTTCTATCCCATTTCCACAGATATAATGTTGTGTCTATGTCCACACGACTTCATACGCTTCTTGACACATCTTGTCAAGATGTCCGGTTCTCTGTCTTTGTAGTTTCCCCTAATGGATCAAGCCTAATTACGACCAAGTCGAAGTTGGTCATAGCTCTAGTCGTAACGCTTGGTTTCTGTAACTTGTCTTGTCAAATGTCACAATTGGTTTTAGCTGTTGGTGTTTTTTTTTTAAAACTAGGAACGTCGCTAATGAATCTGGCAAAAAAAAAAAAAGAAAAATCAACCTTACAAAGGACATCAATGTAGGTTTACATTTGATTGGCGTCTGACCCCCTCTCCCCCCCCCCCCATTGACAAGGTTTTAATACTCAGGTAGGAGATTCGTTAACAGTGGACTTTGCTGGTCATGGCCCGATCTGCTTGTCCGACTGTTGGCTGCTATTTCCGACATGATCCTCAGGTACGAGGTGAAGGTCATTTTGCAGTGGATTCCAGGTCATGCAGTAGTCGCTGGGAATGAGATAGTGGATGCCTTGGCCAAGAAGGGATCACTGGTACCCTCTCCGGAGGGTCCGTCCACCTTTGAGAGTGCCCGCAGATCAATACGTGAGTGGGTTCAAGACAATGGTGGAAGAACTGGGATGAGTCTGACAAGGGTCGAGGCGTGTGGCAGCAACTAAATCGGCCAAATCGAGCTGATCCGTGGTGGAGACTCCGCAGGAGAGAACAGGCAACGATTGCCCATTTCCGGACAGGACACTGTCCTATTGGTGCCTATTTCGGACGATTTAGGCCCAATTTCGATTCGCGGTGTCGACATTGCTTTGAAACAGAAGAGACGGTCGAGCATTTGCTTTTAGACTGCCCTGCTTTGCAGGAGGAAAGAGTGGATGGGAACGGTCAACGTTTTGCACCGAACCTATACGGTGATCTAACTGTGCTACGTAGTACAAGTGTGTTTGTCTTCCGAATCCTAAGAGATTAGTCTCGATTCGATCACTCCGGTGAAGTGAGGTTTAAAGTCTGGTGTTGAACACACATATTGGCACGTATGATCACACAGACACGTACATCATATATACTATATACTGTGTGTGTACACACTACACACACACACACAGAGCTCTTTGCTACGCCCAATGTTTCCCAAAAGTGTTCGCCTCCCACTTCTTTACATGGACAACACGGAATATTCTAATAGCAAACATCGTTATTGTTTTGTTTTGTTTCCGTTTTAATACGGTAAAATGAGACATCGAAAAGCTTAGGAACAGGGCGCCATAGGAAAACATTACTCCCCAAAGGTCGCCGAGAGTAAAAACAAAAATGGAAAGAAAGTTAGGGAAATTCTGGATTTAGATCTTTACTTTACTCACCCGCCAGGTGGAATTTGTAAATGAAAAATTAGCCTTTTGTGTACCTGTCTACTAATATTGGACTGATTTACTTTGGTAGTAAGCCGCTGCTGCTGAATTTCTTCATGCTGACTGTGAGGATTTAAAATATAGATAGTTGTTTTATGGGACAATTTGTATAATCTCTAACCCGGTGTTAATGTAGGGAATAAACGAGTGACGTTTTACGATAGAAACAATGACGTAGGAGTTAGATTGAACGTAGCGTAGATTTGGGGATAAAGACAGACGATCTTAGAATTTGGTAGTGGCTGGACGTGTTTTAGACTAGGCTATATAAACTGTGATGTATTTGAATTCATCTTGTACATAAATTACATTAAATATTGAGTTCTCATTTCTACTAAAAGCCGGCAGTTTGTTCATTGTTTATTATTATATAATGTGATCTCCCTGAGAGTTGTATACATAGTAATTACAAAATAACGGTCACACTGACTTACCGTAGGTTAAATACTACTTTAAAAATGTAAACTTAGAACATTTTACAAATGTTCTTGTCTATATTTCAACTTTATGTACGATTGTATTGAAGACGCTGGGAGCACGGGAGGCCAGAATTAATCTTCAAAAAAGCAAAAGGTTTTAGCGTAAATGTCCCAAGAGCCGCTGCAGATATTTCACTTGACAATTTTTTAACGACCTTTCCTCCTTCTCCTCCGCCCCCTTCTTTTTTTTTCTTCATTTCCATTTCCTATGAAACAATGTCTGTGGTACGTTCTTGCATAGACACAGGTTCTATTTGATCAACTGTATTTCATTGAGTCGTACTTTTCATGATTGTCATGGTCTGTCCAGGGGTCCATTTCTTTCTCTCACTCGAGTTTTGCTGCTCTACTACAGAGAGAGGCATGGAAGAACTCTTTTTTTAAAAAGCCTCAGTTCAATGGAACTATTTGAAACGTTTGTAGATGTAAATAGTAAATAAATGAAAAGGGGGGGGGGGGAGTTTGAAATATGAATATTATTTTTGAATGATTTTATAAAGAAACAGTCACCCATTTGAATGTTCGTGTTAAAGAATCAGTCACCCATTTGAATGTTCGTGTTAAAGAATCAGTCACCCATTTGAATGTTCGTGTTAAAGAATCAGTCACCCATGTGAATGTTCGTGTTAAAGAATCAGTCACCCATGTGAATGTTCGTGTTAAAGACGTGTTTGTTTTGTTTCTCTGATGTTTTTGTGGCGAGACTCGTATTCCTTACAGCAACCTACGGAACGCGTGCCATACTTGGTACGCAGAGCGATTTTCAATGGCACGCGGAGGACCACAAAAAAAAGCAATTCAAGAAAAGAGCAGTATGACTTTTAGACTGTTTGCACGCGGAATGACTTAGAAATGCTACTTTGGCACATTGTTATCAAAAAGTTGCCGACCCCTTTCCTACAGTTTGCTGGGGTATTTAAAACAATGAACTATAGCGCATGTGTGGAAGAACAATAATTATAAGACAAGTGGAGTCGGCCCTTCATTAACTCTCAAGGCAAAACGCATTACCTCCCCAAGAATGCACACGACGCGCTTAGCATGCCGCACGGCCAAACGCCGTGGACAGGAGTTCGAGACTCTCCCTCCGACACACTTAACTCCTTATGCCGGCGAAAAGCCAGAGATTTTAACTACATGCCCGCCGCCTAATTCTAATTATGTGTTTCCCTAATAGTGATTTAAAAACAAACAAAATAAAACGGTACATTCAGTGGCTCGGTTGTTTAATATGAAACATACATTGGTTGGTGGCGAAGACTGTAGCACAATGTATTATTATTGAATGTTGAGAGAAAAACTGAAAGAAATAAAAGACATTGTTTGGTTTTAAAAGAATGATCCCTTACACCCAATGTACACATCAATCAATGTTACATGATTTTTTGTTGATCGTGTGACTCTTGTCTTTCACAAGCTCAGCATAGAAAAACAATGCTGCCCATTTGTATATATGCCCCTTTACGTTTGACGGTGGGGGAGGGGGAGGGGATAATTATTGTGCGGTTGTTATACCTAGGGTTCCTGGTTCCAATCCTGGCTTTAAGCTCGCGGGATTGTTTCTCTCTTTGTCTTCGGTGGGTGTAGGAAAGGTCGACTGGGCGCTGTGCTGGCCACACAATCCCTTCGTATAATGTGTCTATGGAAACGCCGCTACAGCACCCCCGTGGGTAAAAACTATCTGGAAACAAAAACAACAACAACGTACAATTATTATTATTAATATCAAGTTAAAAGTTCGACATTTCTTGTCTTTTCTATAACTAAAAAAAAAAAAAATAATAAAAAAAAATAATTCTATACACTTGTTCCATTGTGGGTACTTATACATTGTACTTTTCGTCGCGTTCTGAAATGGGGAGCGGGGGCGATCCGAGGTTGTCAGCAACTAGATCAACGTATTGTGTGTGTGTTCACTAAGAGTGCATCCATGGAAACACGAGACACTCCACCATCTTGTATTCCCTGAAACTGGATCTTCTCCGAACAACAACAATAGCATCAACAAATAGTCGCCATTACTATGACCTCAACTTGTCAAACGAGGTTCTAGTTAAGACGAAATGAGTTGAGCCGATGCTAAGGTTCTGTCCTTTACTAGGACCACGGACACACACACACACACACACAAAGAAGATTCTAATCCCATTAGATTTATCGCTGTCAAATCAGCTGACAGATTCCAGAGAGAGGAGAAAGGGGGGTGGGGGGTCATAATAGCCCATCAACATTTAATTAACTCTATCAAGGTAGATCATATTACTTGGCCCTGTATGTGTGTGCGGGTTTAGTTGTTTTCTTCATTCCATCATTTATTTCTAATAATAATATGTTATATAAAACCTCCACCATCAGCAGCCATTAAAATAGAAGATAGTCATTGTGTGTGTGTACTGGTTGATAAACCCGTCAGTTTTAACTAAATCATTGTGGGGGGGGGGGGGGGGGGCTAATGGGGCTGCTGGACGGTGAGCTGGGCGTGTCCGTTCTAGTCCGTTCAATAATACAACTGAGGTTACTGAATTTATAGGCAGTATTAAATAACTCTTTATTTTTAATAACTGTAATCATGTATTTTCATATGTAATACATTTGTTTGTTGAATGTAAGTGTGTTGTTGTTGGTGGTTTTTGTTTTCATATTTTCTTGAATCAATAAAACAAAATGTACTAAAGGCAAATTCTATTTTAATACACAATTCGACTGTTTATTTATATTTTTAGTTTGTGTAGAAAAGATGTTTGTGCAAAACCCTAGCCAAAAAGTTGAATGGTGGTGCCAAAAAGTTGAATGGTCGTGCCAAAAAGTTGAATGGTCGTGCCAAAAAGTTGAATGGTCGTGCCAAAAAGTTGAATGGTCGTGCCAAAAAGTTGATTAATGGGCCCAAAAAATTAAATGGTGGGGCCAAAAAGTTGAATGGTGGTGCCGAAAAGTTAAATGGTGGTGCCAACAAGTTGAATGGTGGTGCCAACAAGTTGAATGGTCGTGCCAAAAAGTTGGATGGTGGTGCCAAAAAGTTGAATGGTGGTGCCAAAAAGTTGAATGGTCGTGCCAAAAAGTTGGATGGTGGTGCCAAAAAGTTGAATGGTCGTGCCAAAAAGTTGAATGGTCGTGCCAAAAAGTTGATTAATGGGGCCAAAAAATTAAATGGTGGGGCCAAAAAGTTGAATGGTGGTGCCGAAAAGTTGAATGGTGGTGCCAAAAAGTTGAATGGTGGTGCCAAAAAGTTGAATGGTCGTGCCAAAAAGTTGGATGGTGGTGCCAAAAAGTTGAATGGTCGTGCCAAAAAGTTGAATGGTCGTGCCAAAAAGTTGATTAATGGGGCCAAAAAATTAAATGGTGGGGCCAAAAAGTTGAATGGTGGTGCCGAAAAGTTGAATGGTGGGGCCAAAAAGTTGAATGGTGGTGCCAAAAAGTTGAATGCTTGTGCCAAAAAGTTGAATGCTGGTGACAAAAAGTTGAATGCTGGTGCCAAAAAGTTGAATGGTGGTGCCAAAAAGTTGAATGGTGGTGCCAAAAATTAAATGGTGTTTTTGTTTGGTATCTATAATAGATGAAATTTTAAAGTCATTCATGTCTAAATATGTGCGCGATACCGTTTAACTGAGAATTTATACTGTGCTAGTCCTATCTATGTCGGAGTATTGTAATTTGATTCCGCTTTTCTTGATCTTTTTTAAATCTATGTATTTATTTGTTTGCTGTTTGAAATGCACTGTAAGCTTAGTGGAAACTAGAAACAATTCTCAATTCTCCATAATGTTACAAATGGTATTGTATCTTGTCCCGTAGAAACTGTGTGGCGTGGTATTATTCCAACACTCTATCACTGAATACAAACTTCGTGCCGATAAATACCTCTTATATATAACTGACCTTTCTTTTATAATTTACTGGTTTTCCTGGTTTGTTCAGGCAACCCATTCCACGCCCCGACGCCACTACACGAAGTCTGTCCACATAGATATTTAGTATATGTGAGCATCTGTAGGTTAACGTGTTTGAAAGGAGCTAAACGTGCTTGAAAGTCTTTTAGTCTCTTATCATGTACTTCCATTAGTCCAAGTTCGTGGCTCTTCATCAAATTTGACTGGTATTACAATACAATTAGTATATAATACAAGATAAAGTATACATGTACACATTTGGTGACAAGGTCATTTATTATCGGAAAAAGCAATTCTTTGTACAACACAATATCAAGAGATTGGACTTGCACACAAAAATGTTGGGCGTTACTTCTTCATTCAGGTTCTTTCCCTATATATAAAGCTCCTTATTATGTGTTACTAAATTTAGTATTTTCAGTAATTAGAATTTAGACACACTATCGAAACCTACCTACATCGGTGTCACGTACATATATTTATGAGAAACAGACTATAACTGTTGACTGTATTCATTTACTAGAATGTACGTCAGGTGTGTAAGGGGGGGGGGGAAGACTTTTCTTTTTTCACGTTTGAACCACAGGACCAACTGCAGTAAGCTGTTCTATTCAACAAATCCACCTTGCCACGTATCACCTAACGACGCATCTGCCGGTAGTTACGCTAATCTTGAGCGCCAGTGTGTGTGCGTGTGAATTGAATCGGTTCATTAAAGTGATTCACTAGCGCACCTGTCTGCACTACTCTTCACAGGGAACCGGTGAGTTGGGGAAAACGGTATTTATCCAGTGAGATGCGTGTAGCCAGGAAATAAATCGGTGACAGGCAGTAGGTAGGGTTTGTAACTTTGTACTCAGATCTTCCCGTCAAATACAAAAAAACAAAGATGGCCGAATAAGCTAACGTGATTATTTACACGGAACCAGACAAAAAAAATATAGAATCGATTTGATATCTTGCTCAGAAGAAAAATAATAAAGTACATTGTACGTCTTATAATATTCTTTAATTATGGTTATTAAAATAAATGATGTTAATAAGGATTAACAAATTTAGGATTACAACAGGTATTGATCTAATGCTGAGGCTACCCTAAAAAAAAAAGTTAAACACGTGATCGTTTTACAAAAAAAGGTAAGTACGGGTCAGGTGGTTATTATCAAAATAGATTAAATTAACAATAATACATGTAACCCTAACACTAACTACATGTACACAAAATTCACCAAGTGAGACAAGGAAATAGAGTCACACTCATGGAGTCTGTCAGAAGTTCTTGATGAAGAACTAAGTTCTTCTAGGGCAACGCCCGTACCAAACCTGTTCAAGGTTTCTCATGTTCAGACCGTCTCATGTTCAGACTGTCTCATGTTCAGACCGTCTCATGTTCAGACTGTCTCATGTTCAGACCGTCTCATGTTCAGACTGTCTCATGTTCAGACTGTCTCATGTTCAGACTGTCTCATGTTCAGACTGTCTCATGTTCAGACTGTCTCATGTATTTGAACTTTGTAAGACTATGGAGTAGTCTAAAATCGTCTTCAATCTATCAATGGAGTACATTTAGTGATGCAACTTACATTCTAACTGTTATATTATAAATGTGTTTTTTGTTGTTGAAAAAATCGTACATTGATTGCAGTATGCATTGTACTAATTGTACTTCTGAAGTGCCCATTTGTCTTATACTTGACAGATACATGAGATACTATGCACACGGAATACATCTATATCCTTTGTATGCGTTCATTCCTCTATGTTTCTCAATTATGTTTGAAATAATTATTTCCTATAAAAATATGTGTGCTTGTTTATTTTAGAATGGGAAAATGTTTATCGGCGATACTTGTGTTGTTCGAGCATTTTGATGTTTGGTTTAAGCAAAAGCAAGAGTTTAAGAACAGCTGTCCAATGCCAAGCTCGGTATATCAGAATACTGTAATATAAAATATATCATGAAGATATTGAATACATTAAATGAAATTGATTTAAACTCCGACCTTTGTCGGGGTTTGTGTATATAATATATTGGAATGATATTTTGAGAATCAAACTCCAAAACAATGTCAGCAGCGCTATTCTTGTTATTTCAACACGTAATGAGATCAAACCCACGAAATATTGTTCTTTGGCTGAAAGGTTCATCCCACTGACATCCCCCCCCCCCCCTTCACACCTTCATCATCATCATCATCGAGGCACACCTGATCGGCAACTGCACCTGTAGGCACAGGTTTCATTTCTGATGCAATTTCAACTGTGGAAAATGTTGAAACGGTTTCTCCCAGATAATACGAGCGCTTGACTTAACCTTAAAGCCCCGAAAGGGTGAGTTTGACTTCTGAAGGTGTGTCTTACCTCAAGCATAAATAGGAAATCAAAACCCATTTGCAGTTTGATGTTTATTGAATTCGCCATTTCGTTTTTTTTAATATTTCATATTTTGTTCTATATTCTATCTGGAGTGAATGCTTATTTTGAATGCGTGGGGGAGGGAGTCGAAGGTCATGAATGGGCACTTAGAGTGAACATGTCAGTGACGTTGCTCTGCGGTAATCAAGCCTGCTTGCTGGAGTGTCGGTTTCACCTTCAATAAAAACATATTCTGATCGGAGTTTATCACACTAGGCACTTGTGGTATATAGGCGCGGTTATCATAATCGCCATACTCTGTGTGCAGGTTGAAGAACTGTTCCAAATAGTCTGGATGATTTTATGACACAGTTGGTTTACGTCCCTTCATGTTCCTGAATATAGTGTCTAATTATTCATGTAATTCATTTTGAATCTATCTGTATGTATGTCTGTATGTCTGTTTGTCTGTTTGTATGTATGCATGTATGTCTGTTTGTGTGTCTGTCTGTATGAACGGTATGTCACTCCGTCTTACTGTCTACCCGTATATATGTCTGTCTATCTGTCTAACTTATATCTGACTACCTGTCTATCTATCCATCTATTTATGTATGTTTCTATCTAGCTAAATTTATCCCATCCATTTATCTAGAATCTAGCTAATTAAAAAATATATTTCAATTCATATAAGATACATACATATATATATATATATATATATATATATATATATAAAGTACATGATGGACAAGTGGAATTAACGTTCATGTTATTATCAAGCCTGCAACATTAAACAGTCATTGAATAAAATAACAAAATGAAAGTCAATGGGAGATTGGGAGATTTACTGCCGTTTCTAAAAGCATTTCATCAATACATTGCTTTATGTGTATCTGGGTCCATCTGTGTCCGTGTGTGATCCCATGTGAGTCCGTGTGTGATCCCATGTGAGTCCGTGTGTGATCCCATGTGTGATTTGTTGACATTAGCTTAATGTTTTGTCATTCCTTAACCCCCCACCCCCCAACCCCGTATGCAATGTCCTTAGTGTGTATGCGTGTTGTAACTGTTGCAACTGGACATTCGTCCTGAAGGAATGTGTTTATTGCTGGGCCAAGCCATATAGTTAGTTCCGCCCTGCCCTCTCATCCTTGCCTACATAACGCTTTTTTAATGCTTCCTTCCGTTTGCCTTTTAATTTTTTTTGCCTATTGACGTTTTAGAGAAAACATCATGTCGCCCCGTTTGACCTCTCACCCCCACCCAATGACATTCTGGAACGTCATCAAACGAACTGGTTAAATAGAAAGAACGATAACCCACACTGCGTTGTAACATAAGATTGAATAGAAATAACGATAACCCACATTGTGTTTTAACATAAGATTAAATAGAAAGAATGATAACCTACATTGTGTTGTAACATAAGATTAAATAGAAAGAACGATAACCCACATTGTGTTTTAACATAAGATTAAATAGAAATAATGATAACCTACATTGTGTTGTAACATAAGATTAAATAGAAAGAACGATAACCCACATTGTGTTGTAACATAAGATTAAATAGAAATAACGATAACCCACATTGTGTTGTAACATAAGATTAAATATAAATAACGATAACCTACATTGTGTTGTAACATAAGATTAAAAAGAAATAACGATAACCTACATTGTGTTGTAACATAAGATTAAATAGAAAGAACGATAAACCACATTGTGTTGTAACATAAGATTAAATAGAAAGAACGATAACCCACATTGTGTTGCAACATAAGATTAAATAGAAATAACGATAACCTACATTGTGTTGTAACATAAGATTAAATAGAAATAACGATAACCTACATTGTGTTGTAACATAAGATTAAATAGAAAGAACGATAACCTACATTGTGTTGTAACATAAGATTAAATATAAATAACGATAACCTACATTGTATTGTAACATAAGATTAAATAGAAAGAACGATAACCCACATTGTGTTTTAACATAAGATTAAATAGAAAGAACGATAACCTACATTGTGTTGTAACATAAGATTAAATATAAATAACGATAACCTACATTGTATTGTAACATAAGATTAAATAGAAAGAACGATAACCCACATTGTGTTTTAACATAAGATTAAATAGAAAGAACGATAACCCACATTGTGTTTTAACATAAGATTAAATAGAAAGAACGATAACCTACATTGTGTTGTAACATAAGATTAAATAGAAAGAACGATAACCTACATTGTGTTGTAACATAAGATTAAATAGAAAGAATGATAACCTACATTGTGTTTTAACATAAGATTAAATAGAAAGAATGATAACCTACATTGTGTTGTAACATAAGATTAAATATAATAATACTTTTTGAGATATTTGTTGACAAATCAAAAAGTTGTATTATTATTTATAATTGCTTCTATAAGCTGTATGTTATTATTGATGTCTGAAAAAATACAAACGATTTTGTTGTTTTACATATTTCTCATCCAAACCGTCCATTTTTTTAGAACATTTTTATTTTAGATTTTAGTTCTATTTTTGGGGACAAGTTTCAGCATATGACGAATATTAATTGTATTGGCAATATTGCAGGGGAAATTAATTTAACGATGCATGGACACAGCAGATATTTACAGAGACATCGAAGGGGGGAATACAAAACAAAGTAAACTCGTTTCATTTACTTTAAAAGGTTTCAGTTTGAAACAATAAGCTACATTTACTCCAATTCTGTGGATGATATAGGTTGATGAAAGTAAATGCTGATAAAATGTTGTAACCGAGGCTAGCCCTGGTACGCATGCACCTAATCATAATGATGTTACTTACTACAACACAAATATTTTTACTTTTAATTGTTAAACAACTTTATTAGAAATTATATATCGAGATCATGATCTGTTTGGAAGAGAAAAAAGGTTCCAATTGTTTTAATAATGTAAACCAAGTTTCATGTATAAAAATGTGTCTTTTATGTTTGTTTTGTGTATACTGAGTGTAAATACTGAGTGTACAGATTGATAGTTTGTGTTTAATGATACCCGTCATTGAAAGCTGTATTCAAAGAAGCATTCAAGATGTTGATTCGATTATCACTGCGTCACCATACACAATTTGTCCAAAATATCACAATATTCACAAGGCCCTTATTTTTGTTTATACCGCTAACACCGATCCTATGTGTGTTTTGGAAAAAAAAAACGAACGATCCTTCCGGCTTTTTCGTCCAAGGCGTTACGTGAAAAGAAATGGATCAAGGATAAAGGGGTGGGGTAGACCAAGGTCCTGTTCGAGACTAGACACCCCGCGGCTTGCCGATAGGGCATGCCACGTAACAAAGGGTACAGTCTCCGCAGTCACACGCACTACACTGCTTCTTCCCCAACTGCAGAATTTCCCCCGGATCATTAACGTGGTGGCTTGCTAGTATTCCTGCACTATAACCCTGTAGCACTAATTCCAGCCTATAAGCCTGGACATCTAGGCACCGGGCTTGGCGAGACGGTCTGTTGCGAACATTTCTTCCTCCATTCCGAGTCTCTGTAGCTCTCGCCTGTGCAAGGAAATCTCGAACACGCAACAGAGGCTGTCCCCGGTTGCGTTAGCCCACCGACGTTCTCTTAATAGGAGCGTATCGGTGGTTTACACACTTCGCCAGCTTCGAGGTCCATGGGTATAGAAGCAGACGCTACGCCAACTATGGACTAAACGGATGCAACATTTCTCACACAGCTTGGGTAAATTGATTTCAACATCATTTATCAACGCATGTTCTCGTTCCGATTGAATTTCAAAACAAGCCAATTAACTGTTTGAACGGGAAAGAAAATCATAACCTTTGGATTTCAAAAGGAATTCGCCCATAAATCGAAATGTGATCACTAGTCTGACTTGTGTAAATTGCTTCTAGATTCTAATCTATATTAACAAAAGCAATTTTTTTTATTGTTGCCGATTGTTATTTTATTGTTTTGTTTGTAGAAAGCAATTCCTTTTTTATCTTTCGAAATACAAGCAGAAAACACATTCCTCCTAAAAAAACATCAACAATTACATGTAAACTAAAACCATCAATGTCACCGAAGTAATTCTAAAGAAACAACAACTCAACAGATACCTTGTCTTGGAGATACACAAGCGTATGTATACAACAAAAAGTAGGCCTATTTATTACATACATTCGTCCCCCCACACACACACCAAAAATAAAAAGAACTTGAAGAAAAAAAATTATGTCAGCTTCCGTGGGCGCCTGTGGGATTTCGCGGGACGGAGGGACGTCTCTGGAAAAAGGCAGATCTGGAGATGCTACTTTACTTTCTGTCTAATTGGAGAAGTCAAACCCACAGTTCGATTTAGGTATAAATTATAGTGGTAGGAGTTTGATGTAGTCTCCCTCATACTTTCGCCCCCCCCCCCCCGGGCACCACTCCTCCGCCTTGCATGAACCTAACTCGTGTCTTGATTTCAAAGTTCTTGTTTTAAAAGTTGTGGTACTGATCACCTTAGTCGGCGGCACGCTCAGATCTTTCTTTTGTTTGAAAGTTCAGTGTTTTAATGGCAGGATTAGAATACTAGATTATAGGGTATATTGAATGAGTTTAGGGTTGGTGAGGGGGGTCTAAGAGGTGGGAGGGTGTATGTTAGCCCGTTCCCCGTCAGTTTTCATACATTCATGAATTTAGGTTTTGTTTGAAAAGGTTTAATGTTTTCGGAGTTAATAAAGTTACAAATTTGGCGGTTGACACTCCTTCTAGTTTTAAGAGTTCAATGTTCTAAACATACATTTTAAAAAATAGAAATATTTAAATAATTCTTACCATAAATCTACTGTCCTTCTGTGCTAAATTTATTGTCAGTCTCTTGAAAAATAACTGTAAAAAATTGTGCTTTTAAACAGCTCGTTTAAGTGTTGACTGTTGAATGGAAATAATTGATATCGATCTTTAAATGAAGTCGTTACATTATATATTTTAAATTAGAGGCCGACCGAAATTGTATTGCCTTTTATGGTATTAAATCTTAAAGAGTATTCAATTCTGAATAAAATGATATATAATAAATGCATATACAACTGTATATTACATGTTGTATGGTTTACTTAGAGTACATATACACTAGTTAATATTACACAAAAATGTGCAGTCTTTTTACTCCCTTTCTTGTAACTCGCACTGTCTGTCTGTCTGCTTGGTTGCTTGATAGCAAAACTTGCATCAATTTTTCGACCACTTCCTGTCGTCCGATCGAGTTGAAACTTGGGCAGCAGACTTGTCCCGACTAACAATACATTCTATCAAATTTTCAGCATCATAGCCTTTGGAATAGTCACGAATTCCGTCGACCAATTTGCGAATCGAATAATATATTTCACGTAAAACATGACTGCCACTACCGGAAGAGACAGAAGTGAATAAACTTTTCGGATATGTTTGTTTTTTACGAAATAAATAGATTGAAAACGACACAACGTAGCCGAAACAAAGCGAGTTATCTTTTTATGGTCTTTGCGGGCCAAAGCTAGAAAAAAAAGGATGCGCAAAATTTTAGGGTGGAAATTCATAAGGTATGATATCACTTATATTTATTTAAATCTGTCAAAATATACATTAAATATAAACTTAGTTTACAAAAAAAGGGAGTATAATAAAAACTTGGTTTTTATGGGTTAGTTTTTTTAATCTTTTGTTTGACAATTTCTGTTTATCTTTCGGTTTTTGTCGAAAGTGTAGTTAAACTTTAAGTTTCGACTTCGGTTTCGGCTGAAAGTAAATGTATAACTTTCGGCACGGTATCGTTTTCGGCCGATATAAAAATTATCACTGGCAATCTTTAGTTTTGAAAAGTAAAGTATCATTTGATTTAGTGTCCCCCGTTGACCCACTTTATGAAAATGCAAATTTAGAATCTAGAGATCTCCATTGAGACACATTTTTCTATTCTTTCCTATTTTTGCTCTCAAACTGCTTATTACACAGTGTCCCTTTTGAATGTTATAAGGTTACTACTATTTTAACTTTATAGCAATACCTTTAAGCGCCCATATCGAATATAGACAAAGTAAAGCGTAGAGTAAAAGCACATCAAAAATAGATACATGTCCATTTAAAAGGTGGATGCACAATTTTTTCCAGGGGGAATCGGCTAAGCCCCCCTCAGTCGCCCCCCCCCCCCCCCCCTAGCTGTGGCTTCGCCCCTGAGTGAGGATCCTAACCACTATACTACGGAGTACATAATAATATGTTGGAACCAAAAATCTCCATCTGTCTTTATATTGAATAAAGGGCATCAGAATTGACACCCACACACACATCCAAATTTATATTTATCAGTTTACGATAGACATGTAATGGACTTTTTCAGCTTTTATATTTTACATTCTACAGTATACTACTGTTACGTCCACAATCCCCTTGTGGCCAGAGCTGTGTAGATCTTGCTGATAATTCTCGTTAGTCCTAGGGGAGACTTTAATTATTAGTATTTATGTTTCAGTATTACACGAACTCTTCTTATAGTCCTGGGCACAAATTCAGTATTTGTATTCCAACATTTCCTTTCTTGTACATTAGGGTAGTAGATAAATCTTATAGTAATGTATACAACACAATAGAATAGTAACTTGACAAGGAAGCTTCAGTGTAACTGTTGTTGATAGTTTATTTCAGGTGGTATGTTCAATATATACAATATATCTATTATGTACAGTTAGAATAAAATTATGCAAACACAAACGTTCTCAAAGGAACATATTTTGAAACTCTCTGTCTTTCAGACAAAACAAATCATTAAATACTATCCGGGTGGTGCAAGGGATAGACCAATTACCAGTAGGGGTGAAAATCATGGTATCATTACAAAACTCATAACAAAACGATAGGAACTTCCCCTATTAAATAATGAGTCGTTCCCAGACCCTGAGGATTTGAGATCAACACAGAATCCCAGCATTACCTAGAATCTTTCCTTTTCCTACTAAACGTCCTAATATTGTGTGTAGTAAGAAAAGAGAGAGAGAGGAGAATAAACATTGCGTGTTCCAATTCTTGGAAAAACAATATACATGACACTACATATATACAAAGACATATCTACACATGCATTAATATCTATATGATTTCAAAGTAAACACCTTCTTCCTGAAAACCATTTTATTCATCTATAAAAGTATCAGTTGAATCCACTCTCGTCACAAAAACCACGTATAAAATACGCCTATAAAAGATTGGAAGATTTGAACGAGAAACTTTTATTTTCATGTAACGTTTTAATTTTAAATGTTCTGTGTTCACAGGAGCCTTCATTGTTTGCCGTGGCCAAACTGTTGGAGAGTGGACTGGTCAACTTGAGCCGCGTGGAAGTTCTCTGGAGACCGGTGTCTGCACATCTGCTTGAGGTAGGGCATCATCATACCATCATCGTTAACACCACCATACCATCGAACTGACCGAAGGCAACTGTCCGAATCATCTCCCACCCCCCCCCTTTCCCATTACATGCCCGTAGCTTCATGGGCGTTCAAACATAACAGCAATAAAAATGAAAACGATTCCTTGTAATTTTGAGACAAGAAGTTCTTAATTGTTGTGTATTACATTGATTTTCCTATCTCGTAACGTTATGTTTGATTGTGAGTTTAATTGCAGAAGATTGGGAAAGCGATAGAGACATGTCGCACCAACGAGAAGAATAAAATACCATCGAAGGGAAAACCATTCATTACTACAAAGAGGGAGGGGCGTGCCCACTAAATCATATATTTGGTTACACAAAGAGATGTTGGACCGTTGCCTTCTGTCAGAGAAAACTTGTCTCTTGTGTTGATTCTTACTTTCGCTATAGGTTGTCTACATTTATTACTACACTTACACATTGTCATACAAACACTTTACTTACAGATGTATTGTTCCCGATTCTGTTACGCCGCCGGGGCCTCAGACATAATATATATATATATAACAATAAGAAAATCTCCACAGGTTTTGGTAGTGACACACCAGGAAACGCCCTTGATCCTGGCAGTCATGTGAGGAGACACAGATTTATGCCAGTGTTGTTGTTGGTTTCATTTTAGTTTGTCTGCGGTCTGTTTCCTTTCTTCATCCACTGTACATGTCATAGTCAGTGTAAGTTTTCCCGGGTATGGGTATCGTTGTTGAAGGGTGTTATGGCCAGAAGAAAGAGGTCTTCTTCGAGGCCACTATTTCCTTTTTTGTTTTACCACGGCGGCCTACTTAGGGCGGAGATGCATGCCGACTTCACCAAATATGATTTATTACAGCTAAATGCACCAAGAGCAATGTTGAAAGTAGCGTGAATAGAGAAACAAATTGGTCGGAAGCGCTGTTTGTCTCGTGTAGGCTGCGCCACCTAGTGTCACATGGCATATAAAAGGGCTTTTTGCTTACCTTATATGGGATACCGCTAGAATAACATTTCCCTAACCAACCTCTTTAAAACGTAACTGTAACTTTACACTTGTACTTATATTGTTTATCGTCGATAAAGTGCCCTTTGTTTTTCTCTTCTGGTGAAAATTGTGAAATGACATAGTGTATGGTTGCTAGATATGTAATCATGTCTAGAAGTGTTACGCCACTTACCACACCCCGCACCCCTCCCGACGCCAGTCATTCCCCACCCAGTCGGGGTGCAGTAAAGAAACCGACCGTACTACCCTCAGTGATTAACGACGCCCAGGGCGCTGGTCGAGATCTGGGTGTGTGTGTGTACCCTGGAAGCTCCTCGCGTCATTCATCATACCGGAGCCCACGTCCGACAGATTGGCTCCCGGTCATCCATCTGTGTACACTGGCACGCAACGCTTGACCCCCAGCGTTCCGTTCAACAGTTTAAATGACCTTTTGCTTCCCCCTGCCGACCTTCGCAAGGGATGGGATGCGGTGGTATGCAAACAAAAAAGAAAGGATAATCTTTTTAACTAGCATCTGTTACACTACGCCCATCGTTTATCCTGTAGTCGTGTGTTTATCTCTTGGTATAATATATAGTTTGTAATGAGTTGGATAGTTGAGTTTAATGCAGACATCAAGGGCATTAATCATCCCTTACTAGAATATGTCTAAAGGGAAACAACACTCATACTGTTTTAAAATATAAAAAAAATCTATTATCGTTAATAATAATAAAAAAATAGGGGGCTCAGTGGCCGGGCGGCTGGAGTACCGAAGGTCTTGTGTTCGAATCCTAGTGAAGGCTAGGATTTTTTTTTCTTGAAGGTGTCCCATAGATTAAAAAGAACAACAATATTAAGTCATAATTCATTGACTTAAACTGTTATTACCGTCCTGTCACTTGTTACGGTCTCATCCAGTTTACCCTACTATATGAACACTTTTTTTTTTCTTTCATCCGTATTTTGGGTTAGCCCTTTTATCCGCAACCTAAACATACGTTCATATAGAAATATGCCAGATTCTCATGCCCACCCCACCAGATTTCTTTCTTTCTTTATTTGATGTTACAACCCTATAAACCAACTACACGTTACCCTGACGTAAAATAACACGTCGTTTCCACATAAAACAAACAACTACAGCTACAACATCTATACAAATAAATGACCACCACCATCACAGCAGCAGGCAGCAACTGAACGGTTTGGGCTACTTGGATGTGTGAGTTCCTGCTTTGTTTGGAGAGCGGGGGGGGGGGGGGGGGGGAAGTGGTCAGACGGATCAGTTAAATGAATCTTAAAGTTATAGTTTATATGGCGGGTAATTTATCATCCCAAGGACCTGTTTGATATTTTTTGTTTGTTTATTGTTATATTTTCTCCTTTCAAAGAGATAAGGTTTTATCGCCACGGCCTAGAGGTGTTGTGTGTGGACTAGACGTGTGAGTTCTCGGCATACTGTTTCATTTGTCTACCGGTCTCTGTGTGTCATACGTCGGTGTTGTTGTTTTTTTTCCTTTATTTACGACGTGCTGCTCACGTTGTTGTGATGTTTGTCTGTGATGTAACGGAGATACAGCTTGATAGCACGACCGACCGCGTGTGCCATCTTGTTTTTGGTGTGGGGGTTTGTTGAGGGTGTGAGCACGTCCATGCGATTACGCCATGTAGGAGAGGGTGTGAAGTAAAAGTTATGATACCTTTCGTGATAGAATGTTACAAGAGTATCCAAAAACAAGTGTCAAGCTCTTATATATATTTTATTCTCTGTACAAAGGGGTATGGGTCGTCCAGAAGCGACGTCCATAATGGCGGAAGGAGGCGCGTTCAAATACAGACGCTTAGACATAAGAGGAGAGAGAACACAATGAAGACTGTAGATGCTTGTGGGATACCACAATCTATTATATATACATTACTCGCTGCTGTTTTTAGACTATTACATAAACAAATTCAGTATATTATGATCAAAAGTTAATGTTTTTTTTAAACCGTTTCATTATTACTGCTTGTTTAATATATGTTTAAAGATATTATGAATAGATACACAGAGAGGGAACTAGAGAAATTTGAGTTAAGTTACTCTGAATGAACTTTGCTGGAGAATTTCCAGTTTACTCTGAAAGACCTTTGCTGAAGAATTAAGTTATCACGAACTATCGTTACACTAGAGTTGCGAATTAACTTATTTGAATGATTATAACAAGGTCAACAGAGGGCAAGCATTTTAGTCTCCCGTCATTTGGAGAGAAAACAAACCTTCTTTTTTTCTCTTCTTATTCCTTTCCATTTTCTATTCTTGGACCAATGGAACCAAAATAACAAAAATAATTCAAAACTATCCGCTTTAGTTTTACTTAGATTATAGAGAGATCGGTGAAGATGGAAAATTTGATACTAGCTAATCAATTTTCTGTAGGTGTTTATCTCTTGTCATATCTTGACATGTACACTTGACATCGACTAGGCTAATTATGGCTGTATTGGTCTCCTTTTTTTTTTCCTCCAGTTTATTAACACCCAAGTAGTATCATTAGAACTCAAATCTCTCCTTCGTTTAGTCTTCTAATTTGATTGACAAGATATACAAAGATATGGATAGATAGCCATAAAAAAAGAAGATTATGAAGTGTAATTTATAACAAATTATAACGCTATATCAAGCAGGACTGTGACAGCTGCCCAGTGGATGGATGATCAGATATCTTCTGGGAGCACTTGTAGGACTTATGAAAAATCCCGTTTTACCCTACTAATTCATTTAAAATGACTGGACAACAATACAGTTTCGAAGCCTCTTGCAAACAGAACCAAGATAACTGTGATCTGGTGATCTGATTAACTAGATTTAATACCCCCCCCCTCACATTAAAGATGTACCGTTATGAAAAGCCATCGAGGCGTACTTGGACATCTCTTAAGCTGATCTGCAGAGACTCCGGAGTAAGGAGTCCCGCTGAGAGAAATCTCCTTATAAAAACCTAATGGCAGTTTGATTCTGTCCACCACCACCGCCATATCCCCACCACCCATCACACTACTATGGATGCGTTGTCTTGTTCTTGTCTGGTCTTTGCTAATGTTGTAAGTGTCATGGCCCGTCATCTCTTCTTGGTGTCAGGTTAATAGAAGATTAATGGAATCATGGGATATGTCATCATTACTCTGTTCTTGTTCTTGTTGTTCTTGTTGTTGTTGTTTCTCTTAAGCTACCTGCAGAAGGTATTGTTCCAGTGAAACATTCAACTATTCAAGCTTAATTCTATTTGTACATTAGTCTCTTTGTATATTATAATAATTTTACATTGTTCTATTAGCACATTGTTCTATTTGCACCTTGTTCTGTTTGCACATTGTTCTATTTGCACCTTGTTCCGTTTGCACATTGTTCTATTTGCACCTTGTTCTGTTTGCACATTGTTCTATTTGCACTTTGTTCTGTTTGGACATTGTTCTATTTGCACATTGTTCTATTTGCACATTGTTCTATTTGCACATTGTTCTATTTGCACATTGTCCTATTTGCACATTGTTCTATTAGCACATTGTTCTATTTGCGCGTTATTCTATGTGTGTTGTATTCTATCTGCACATTATCCCTATTATCTGTACTTAAGATGGCTAATTCAATAGACGACTGCATACCTCATTCTTCTGTCTGGGCGGCAAACAGTTGTGTCGTTCCATCCCATAGTTCAGTTTGCCCATTGCCCTGTAACGCTTTATTGTTGTCCTCCGCCTATATAACAATACGTGTATGTAGAAAAAAAAACATGTTTTCATTGACATGTTCTCAATGCATTCAAACAAATTAAAATTTACGTGTTAACGTTTAATGTGTTCAGTTTCTTTGGTGTGTTTTTTGTTTGTTTTGTTTTTCAAGGCACACAAGGGTTAAGTAAAGACTTTTGTTTAAGATTGGACAAGTGTTAAAGGAAACAGCAATGCACGTAGTGTGGCCATTTCCCGAATAGAGAACGGATTCGTTAATAGTGGCACTGTCATTTAAACGCAGGGTTCGTCAGGGGGATAAAGATAAATATCAAATTGTGATTGCTTTCATCTGTGACCAGAACAATTTTGTGTGGGAACTTAGTGGGAAATATGTGGAGGAATGATGTGTGGATACAGTGTTTAGGTTTCGCTTTGTTTGATTAAAGTGAGGACATGTAGTGTGGATAAGTTAATCTGGGGTGGAGTGGGTGGATGGATTTAGGGGGATTTTATTGGATTGATAATTGATGACATAGTATGGATAACGTGGTCTGGATAAGGTGGTGTTGACAAGGTGGTCTGATGTGGGAATACAGTGAGTCTCCACGCTCTGTGTGAAATTTGTGCAAAGATAAAACTAGAGACCGACCGAAACCAAATTTTTAGTTTCGGCCGAAAACGTAAACATACCGAATATTATACATTGACTTTCGGTCGAAACCAAAGCCGAAACCAAAAGTTTAACTACATCTTCGGCCGAAACCGAAACATAAACCGAAAATGCGAAACAAAAGATTTCATAAGACTGCACATTTATGTGTAATATTAACTAGTTTATGGGCACTCTATTTGAGTAAACCATTCTTTGGAGTGATTAAATAGTCCGTTATTATTATCTCCAGTCTTCTACTTCACATTAGGGATGTTAATATCCTTTTTTTTTCTCAACACCTATTTTCGGTTCTAAATTTCCGATTTTTTACCCATTTTCTGTTCCCCCCCCCCTCTCCGCCCCCGGGCAAAGTAATTTATAGTTTGGAAAAGACAAATTTGCATTGATTATACTAAAAAAATAATACGAAGGGCCATTGATCCTTATTACGTGGTGAAATCTTTGTAAAAAAAAAAACAGTTGATTTTGGATTAGCAGAAGTCAAAAGCTGTAGTGTCATGAATTTAGACCTTTATAATTATATTAAGAGCTTTTAAATGAAAGGATGTTATATCTATATGTTACACACATTAAAAGAATATGTTTAGAATATAAATAAAATCCCAGACACATCTATCTAGGGATGATAGGTAAGAAAATTAACAGTTTTTGAAAAGAATGGTACATGCTCTGCAGAATAGTTTTTTTAATTGCCCAAGCTGCTTCTCAGTCTGCATTAAATAAAATGTTGGGTCAGTTTTAATAATATACAATTATTGGCAGCTAATGTAATAAAACTGAACTGATTGTAGATTGTGAAACACTAAATATGTCATTCTTTTTGTCTCTCTATGTCCTCCTTTTTAAGTCCAAGTATCTCGCAACCGGTCTGTTTGTCTGTTTAAAAAGCGTTCAGCATCAGTGTGGAAATTCCAGTTTTGTTTGTTTTCGAATACGTAGATCAAATGTCTCTACCGACGACTAGCGTTAAAATCTGCATTATCTGTTGTATGTGCTTGTATCGCAAATTCACAAGCAATATTCGGAATTCGAAAAAAAAAAAAGAAACTCTAAGTCGCCTCTGACAAACGAGTGTTTGCAAGGAATATAGATCTTATGTTAAGGAATTGTTTTGTGCTAATCAAACAGGGTTTACAAATATTTCCTCAGATAAAAAGATAAATAAATCGTGGGACAACATTATGAATGATTTCCTCCCGAAATTCGGTTTTCGTTTAACATCCCTAATTCACACAGAGTTAATTCGCAATAGTTTTAAGTAAATGAAAGTATCAATAAGTAGAGTAAGCTAATAGATGCAACATTAGCGTAGCATTTTGAACTTTGAAAGTTTAAATAGATATTCGGCTGATGACCGAAAGTCAATATCAGTTTCGGCCGAAACCGTAAACAAACCGAAAACTAACCTTTTGTCTTGGCTCGAAACCGAATCCACGCCGAAAAGGGTTTTTTGCCTATTTTCGGCGCCGAAACCGAAGCAGAAACCGAATATCGGTCGATCTCTAGATAAAACAACAATAAGAAAAGAAAAAAAAACTTATTTTAAATCGGTTTAACAGTTTCTTATGTTTACCACATGCGAGTTGACTTTTAGGTCTACTTAAAGTTCAATTATTGACGTCATGACCACCGAAATGGAAGAGTTTTGTTCACCATTCTTGCGTCATATACTTTTTCCACATCCTCCACGCTCCCTCAACAAAAGAACAAAAACAAAAAAAAAACAATTCACTGCTAAATGCTTATTTCTGTCACTCCTGTGTTGTTCAATGACGAGAAATCTCCTCTCTACTGCGCGCGGTATGAAATACGTTTTCGCAGTCTGCAATAGAGAATTCGGCAGTTGTTACGTTTGTGTAATAGCGTAATAGATAATTCAAGAATATATATTAACAACGGCAACAATATAAATGCTAAGAAGATGACAAGGTCGGCACTTTAAGCGACGTTTCATTGCCATGACATTACTTAACCACTCGCTTGACATTTTATTTAGCTGCCAGACCTACGCCGCCACCCCTTATCCAAGCCTTTTTTAAATCGAACTTATACTTTGAGCCCAGTGATTTAGCTGGAAGTTGTGTGTGTGTGGGTTTGTGTGAAGATATGTGCGTGTTTAAGTGTAGAAAAAGTGTTGAGATATTTTGAGCCAAGGACTGGAGATAGGGAAATATCTCAATGATGAGCCTAAAAAAAAAAGCAATCTGTGTGAAACTTTTCGACAACTGTTTGTTTTGGAAACATTTTGTTTGATTGAATTCTAATGAGGGTTTCACACATCCGTACAGTGATGAAACTTTGGCTCTATGTTGCACCGATGACTCCTTTGCCCCCCCCCCCCCCCCCCCCACGACCGGGGTGAGAAGCGTTCACGAGTTTTTTTTTGGAAAAGGCTTACTAGGTAATTGTGTGGACAGTACAATGTCCAGTCGCCTAATGGCAGTTATTCATCAGACCTGGGTAGGATGAGAGCACTCCCTCAGAATCCTAGCCTTGACCAGGATTCGGTACGCCTGTCGAACGCGCTATCGCTCGACCACCGTGTCTAAACTCCTTTCTTTAGAGGCTGGTTGATAGCATCCGTTTAGCGGACAGATGGAGAGATGTGTTAGACATAGAGAGAGAGAAGAAAAAGAACTAAAGGAATAACAGAGAGAGACATAGAGAGAGAGAAGAAAAAGAACTAAAGGAATAACAGAGAGAGACATAGAGAGAGAGAAGAAAAAGAACTAAAGGAATAACAGAGAGAGACATAGAGAGAGAGAAGAAAAAGAACTAAAGGAATAACAGAGAGAGACATAGAGAGAGAGAAGAAAAAGAACTAAAGGAATAACAGAGAGAGACATAGAGAGAGAGAAGAAAAAGAACTAAAGGAATAACAGAGAGAGACATAGAGAGAGAGAAGAAAAAGAACTAAAGGAATAACAGAGAGAGACATAGAGAGAGAGAAGAAAAAGAACTAAAGGAATAACAGAGAGAGACATAGAGAGAGAGAAGAAAAAGAACTAAAGGAATAACAGAGAGAGACATAGAGAGAGAGAAGAAAAAGAACTAAAGGAATAACAGAGAGAGAGACATAGAGAGAGAGAAGAAAAAGAACTAAAGGAATAACAGAGAGAGACATAGAGAGAGAGAAGAAAAAGAACTAAAGGAATAACAGAGAGAGAGAGAGAGAGACCAAAGAGAGCCAATGTATTTTTTTTTTACCAAAGAAGAAAAGATAAAAAAGAACAAAAAAAGGAATAAATATCAATACGAAGAGAAAGAGAGAAGTGTGTGTGTGAGAGAGAGAGAAAGAGAGAGAAAGAGAGAGAGAAAGAGAGAAGTGTGTGTGTGAGAGAGAGAGAGAAAGAGAGAGGTGTGTGAGATAGAGAGAAAGAGAGAGAAAGAGAGAGAAAGAGAGAAGTGTGTGTGTGAGAGAGAGAGAGAGAGGTGTGTGAGAGAGAGAGAAAGAGAGAGAAAGAGAGAGAGAGAGACAGAGAGAGAGAATGGAAAGACAGTGAACTAGAGAGGTGGAGTGAGTAAAGAGCAAAATAGAGAGAATGAAGAAAAGAAAGCTAGAAAATCGCCCCAAAAAACTATTAAGAAATGAATAGAGGCGAATTGACAGCTGAATGAATGAAAGAAGAAAAAAAAAGTCATCTAAAAATAATCAATCCATGCTTAGGGAACAAATAGAAATGATCGAAACAAAATCTATTCAATAAAACATTAGAATATGAAGCCATCCACACCCCAAGACTGGGTTCATTTAACTGTCACACGGAAATAGATCTGGCTCTTTACATACTATCTGGACACAAGCTATTCCTTGAGCCACTCTGTTGAATCTATTACACATCTTTGATCTAACCGTTCTTTCACTCAATAGGCCTTCTTAGTAGTCGAAGTAACTTTTTAGGGGGACGGTTTCAGTAGTTTTCGGTTTCGAGGTTCAAATTCTGGAATTTTTTGGAGAATTGTAGCAACCTCTGAGGTCGTTTAAGTCTACGTGTCTTTTTTTCTACATTTTTTTTTTTTTTTTAATTTAAAATTATATTTTTATTCTAAAGATTTTGGAATCAGGATTTTGTTTGCCTTAATATTTTTTAAATGTTGAATGTGGACTTTTGCTTAAGACGCTCCTTTCTAATGAGAAGATCATTTCGTCCTACGCTAATCCGTGATTTTAATATAATCTTTCATTAAGATAACTTTTTAAAATGTTGTTCAGTTGTTGTTTTTGGTTGTTGTTTTTTGATACTTGGGAAGACAATTTTAAGCTTCTTTATATATTTTTAAGAATAAAAGTGTGCGTGTCAGTTTGCGGAATGTTATAAGATTCATGTTCGGAAATATATATATATATATGTAAACTATAAACTCCTCGTGTCGCAGATAGATACACTCTACGCCCGCATACTCTGTACACGTAGTTTTAATATGAACGTTATTTATAATTTCAAACAACAAGCCTAAGAATGAGTCGTAATGAAGACATGGAGTCGTGACAGCTTCATTGCGCTGGTCGTAATCGTGATTTCCTTTTGTCACGAAGGGTAATAAAGGGGGCAATTAAGAAATAAAAGGATAAGCAACAAACTAGGCGGAAAAAACAACAACAACAAGAAGAAGAAGAAGAAGAAGCAGAACTAATTACAACATTACCGCTCCAGAAACTTGGCCATTTACTTAGATAGTTCAATTAACTCTTCGAGTTTTTTTTTTAATGCACTTTAGGTCAAAGGGTCAGTAGAATTGTCGAATAGTCAAAAGAATGAACTATTACAACGTACGATTTTGGTGATTATGAAGAGAATGTAATGTGTAATACATTAAATATGAAATATGAGAATGTAATGTGTAATACATTAAATATGAAATATAAAACGGAGCCAAATGTGGGCCGATGCTCATGTTAGAAACTAAACTGAAAATGAAAAACAAATCGGATTTCGGTGTGTGGGGGGCCTGACTGCTTGTTACATTACATCCACACCCCCCCCCCTCACCACCACGCCCCATGTAAAGTCCACTACGCCCTTAGTTCCAGTAGAAGAGGCATGAGACTTGATGAGATAAGAAGGAGGGGTCCGGTAAGAGTACACAGTCCCTGGTGGTAGGTTAACTAAACTATCTGTATGATAATCTAATTTCACTCACACATCTTCCCCCCACCCCTGTGTATGTGTGCGGGACAACCGACACGTCCTCGAGCCGATCTCCAGCACGGTTCTATAGGGGGACACTGGGGGACGCATTCCATTAGCCATTCTAGTTTCTCCCTTGTAATATAAGCCATTTTCTACATGGAATCATCATTGCTATTCCATGAAAGAAATGATTTGCCCCGGAGGTACACGAGACGGAATATTTCTTCTATCTCCTCTTGCCTTATTCCATTTTCCTCTTCTTGTGATTATTGTCCCCCCCCTCTCTCTCTCTCTCTCTCTCTATCTCTCTGTCTCTCTTTCTTTATCTCTCTCTCTCTATCTCTCTTTCAATATCTCTCTATCTTTCTCTCGTTCTTACCCCCTCCGGCTTTATCTTTTAACTAGTTTTGTCTTTATTGGAACCAATTACTTTGTGTTCAAGTCGTGTGGAGATGTGGCGAAGATAATTAAACGAACAGATATCTCACTCTGTTTCAGCAATCTCCCCTCCCCTCCCCATCGTTATCTGCCGCTCCCCCACCCCCCGCCGTGTGCATTGAAGGGAAGGAGGGGGGGAAATCGTTTTAAATGACCGGCGTGTTAATGTATCTTTATGTATTTTATATGTGTCTCACGGCTAATGTTTCTAAGTGCTAGCACCACTGGCTGTATATCGTTGTATAGAAGTCTTGGGTATTATAGTGCTGTCTTTGAGATTGAGGCTGAAAAAAAAAAGGTTCTTTCTTCGTTATATTATTTGCTGTTTTGTTTTTTGGAGAGAGAGAGGGGGGGTAGATCTAGGTTTTTTCTATGTTTAAAAGTATGAAATTCCAGTTTATAATATTTTTTTTTAAGTGTATATCTAAAGTGTGAGGGAATAACAGTACAAATTCATTTTTGACAAATCGTTAATAGTTTATTTTTGCTACTCGACATCATGCTCGAAATAATCCAATGAAAAGCATTTTTTTTAAATATTGTTTAAAATATATATATAGGAGTTTGAGCCACGGTGGTTGAGCGGTAGTGGGTTCGGCTGGCGTACTGAAGGTCCTGGGTTTGAATTCTGGTAAAGGCTATGATGTTTTCCCGGGTCTGGGGGGTGTGTCCCTGAGTCTACCCTGCTCTGATAGGCACAGGCGGCTGAGCATTGTGCTGGCCACACAATCACTTAGTATGCCGTGCCAAAAGAAACTGGTGAACGCCCTATGGATAAAGTTGATCCGACGGGATACTTATATAGGATTATTTATGAAACATAAAGTGAATTTTAAACATATTTCTGTTACGTCAATTAAAAAAAACACTCTTTTAAAAAAAAAACAACTTTCTGCATTTTTTTTTAAGGCTGTTTGTTTAAAGCTGTTCATAAAAAGTAGCCTACATACCTACAACCAGAATGAGTGATTGACATTTACTGCTCTTCACAGTCGCGATAAGTCTTAAGTAAATACAGTGAGTGAAAGAGGGCGCTTCCAGTCGCCCCCTTCCCCTTCGTATGATCACTGAAACCGAGGAGACGCTGTCCAGAACCTATCAGTAATACTATACAACTGCAGAGATTGTTTTAAAACTAAGTAAGAAAAAAAATGAACCTGCGCCTGTTCAAGTCGGCGTGTCATTTTGTATAAAGCTGAATGATGCTCTCCGTATAGCTATAATTTGGAGAAGAAAAAATAACTGCCGGGCATTGTGCTGACCAGACAATCCCATTGTTTCTTCTGACCGACAGGTAAGCTCTGCTAGACAATCCCAAAATACCCCCGGCCGTGTTGGCGTGAAAGATGAACTGTTAACATCCTGATGCCCGGAGACACGAGAGTTCATTTACAGTACTAGTTAATGATAAAGTGATATAACGCCAAACATGTAGGCTATAAAGTTAGTGTAGCAACTGTTTTACATGCCATACGTATTACCCAATACGCCAAACATGTAGGCTATAAAGTTAGTGTAGCAACTGTTTTACATGCCATACGTATTATCCAATACGCCAAACATGTAGGCTTTAAAGTTAGTGTAGCAACTGTTTTACATGCCATACGTATTACCCAATACGCCAAACATGTAGGCTTTAAAGTTAGTGTAGCAACTGTTTTACATGCCATACGTATTACCCAATACGCCAAACATGTAGGCTTTAAAGTTAGTGTAACAACTGTTTTACATGCCATACGTATTACCCAATACGCCAAACATGTAGGCTTTAAAGTTAGTGTAGCAACTGTTTTACATGCCATACGTATTACCCAATACGCCAAACATGTAGGCTATAAAGTTAGTGTAGCAACTGTTTTACATGCCATACGTATTACCCAATACGCCAAACATGTAGGCTTTAAAGTTAGTGTAACAACTGTTTTACATGCCATACGTATTACCCAATACGCCAAACATGTAGGCTTTAAAGTTAGTGTAGCAACTGTTTTACATGCCATACGTATTACCCAATACGCCAAACATGTAGGCTATAAAGTTAGTGTAGCAACTGTTTTACATGCCATACGTATTACCCAATACGCCAAACATGTAGGCTATAAAGTTAGTGTAGCAACTGTTTTACATTCCATACGTATTACCCAATACGCCAAACATGTAGGCTTTAAATTTAGTGTAGCAACTGTTTTACATGCCATACGTATTACCCAATACGCCAAACATGTAGGCTTTAAAGTTAGTGTAGCAACTGTTTTACATGCCATACGTATTACCCAATACGCCAAACGTGTAGGCTTTAAAGTTAGTGTAGCAACTGTTTTACATGCCATACGTATTACCCAATACGCCAAACATGTAGGCTTTAAAGTTAGTGTAGCAACTGTTTTACATGCCATACGTATTACCCAATACGCCAAACATGTAGGCTATAAAGTTAGTGTAGCAACTGTTTTACATGCCATACGTATTACCCAATACGCCAAACATGTAGGCTATAAAGTTAGTGTAGCAACTGTTTTACATGCCATACGTATTACCCAATACGCCAAACATGTAGGCTTTAAAGTTAGTGTAGCAACTGTTTTACATGCCATACGTATTACCCAATACGCCAAACATGTAGGCTATAAAGTTAGTGTAGCCACTGTTTTACATGCCATACGTATTACCCAATACGCCAAACATGTAGGCTATAAAGTTAGTGTAGCAACTGTTTTACATGCCATACGTATTACCCAATACGCCAAACATGTAGGCTATAAAGTTAGTGTAGCGACTGTTTTACATGCCATACGTATTACCCAATACGCCAAACATGTAGGCTATAAAGTTAGTGTAGCGACTGTTTTACATGCCATACGTATTACCCAATACGCCAAACATGTAGGCTATAAAGTTAGTGTAGCGACTGTTTTACATGGCATACGTATTACCCAATACGCCAAACATGTAGGCTATAAAGTTAGTGTAGCGACTGTTTTACATGCCATACGTATTACCCAATACGCCAAACATGTAGGCTATAAAGTTAGTGTAGCGACTGTTTTACATGCCATACGTATTACCCAATACGCCAAACATGTAGGCTATAAAGTTAGTGTAGCGACTGTTTAACATGCAATACGTATTACCCAATACGCCAAACATGTAGGCTATAAAGTTAGTGCAGCAACTGTTTTACATGCCATACGTATTACCCAATACGCCAAACATGTAGGCTATAAAGTTAGTGCAGCAACTGTTTTACATGCCATACGTATTACCCAATACGCCAAACATGTAGGCTATAAAGTTAGTGCAGCAACTGTTTTACATGCCATACGTATTACCCAATACGCCAAACATGTAGGCTATAAAGTTAGTGCAGCAACTGTTTTACATGCCATACGTATTACTCAATACGCCAAACATGTAGGCTATAAAGTTAGTGTAGCGACTGTTTTACATGCCATACGTATTACTCAATACGCCAAACATGTAGGCTATAAAGTTAGTGTAGCGACTGTTTTACATGCCATACGTATTACCCAATACGCCAAACATGTAGGCTATAAAGTTAGTGCAGCAACTGTTTTACATGCCATACGTATTACCCAATACGCCAAACATGTAGGCTATAAAGTTAGTGCAGCAACTGTTTTACATGCCATACGTATTACCCAATACGCCAAACATGTAGGCTATAAAGTTAGTGTAGCAACTGTTTTACATGCCATACGTATTACCCAATACGCCAAACGTGTAGGCTTTAAAGTTAGTGTGGCAACTCTTTTACATGCCATACGTATTACCCAATGCCCATTACACTTCTCTCCTTTTCTAAAATAAATTCTTTGGTGTAAACAGAATAGTGGGCAGTCTACGGAAACGCGTGTCACACGTGGCACGCAGAACGATTTTCAATGTCACGCGGAGGACTAACAAAAAAGGCAATTCAAGTCTCTTCTACAACTTTGTTTTCATTGGTAACGCTTGATGACATTTATGCTGTTGGCACACTGAATGAGTTATAAATCCCACTTAATTTGGCACACTATTATCACTATTTATTGAATTATTGGCACCCTGGTGTAAATAGTAGAGTGCACTTCTCTATCACCATTCAAGATGTTTCGTCGTTCGTTATTATAAATGACCTATTTAAATTGTTTACTTGTAGAAACTCATACTGGCCTACTTTTAAAGATCATTACAGATTCCTCAAAACACTGTCCCAGAAGTCCAGATTTTTTTGAAAATGTAAGCTAACTATAGAATCTATGTGTAATTGGTAGAAACGAGCCTGTATTTTTTCTGTTTTTGCTTATTAAAGTTCAGCACAGCAAATTGAAGAGTTGAATTAAAATGAGAAATAAAAGAGTTTGGCCCGAAGACATCTCTTCCTATGTGTCTCATTAGTTAACCCCCTAGTGGCCCAAGGGCTTTATCTTCCACGCCACCCTTTCCCCTCACACACAATCCTACACTTCTCGTTGTCTACACACAGGGAGAACGAACATAATGTTTGCTGGTTTAAAACCCTTTTTTCTAATCGGAATTTAAGTTAATATATACTTCTTTATTATTCTCTTCCTTTATGCTTCGTTCTGATATAAGGCTCTTTCTATATATTAGACCCTGTTCTATAGACTTTCGGAAAGAGTACTAGTTCTAATGGACTTGTCTAGTACTTGTTCACCAGACGATGTCTAAAGTGTGTCTAACTCTAATGTAGGTACAATTGTATTGAGAAATACAACAACACCCACCCTTGATTGATAGAAAATGGATAGATTTGTTGTTTTGGTAGAATGTGTTATCTTCTACGTACAGAAGCTTATATGTTTACTTTATTTAAGAAATTGACGTCTGTAGTACATAAGGCTAAAGTACATGAAGGCTAAAGTATTTAAAGGCTAAAGTATATAAAGGCTAAAGTACTTGAAGGCTAAAGTATATAAAGGCTAAAGTACATGAAGGCTAAAGTATATAAAGGCTAAAGTACTTGAAGGCTAAAGTATATAAAGGCTAAAGTACATGAAGGCTAAAGTATATAAAGGCTAAAGTACTTGAAGGCTAAAGTATATAAAGGCTAAAGTACTGGAAGGCTAAAGTATATAAAGGCTAAAGTACATGAAGGCTAAAGTACATTATGGCTAAAGTACTTGAAGGCTAAAGTACTTGAAGACTTGTAGTTGAAGGCTAAAGTACATGAATGCTAAAGTACATGAATGCTGGAGGATAGCGAAGAAGCATATCAGGGAGCACTCTGGGAACTCTCATTCCCAAATGGCGCACTGACATTGTTGTTTGAATCACGTGACGGTACTCCGATAGTCTCAAATGGTATTGTGCCCTTCACCCCCTCCCCACCTTGTCCCCCCCTCCTTTCTTCTTCCTCCCTTGTTTCGTGACTGAAGGTCAAGCCGACAGTTGGTCTATTTGTTCCTCCCCCCCTCCCCAATCGGACCTTGTCTATGTGGTCATCGATATCCACCACCAGAACGTTCAATGGAATAATTGAGACTTTGGCTCCAACACACAAGTCTAGGAAGTATAGACTCACAAGTCCACCCTCTCATACACACACACAACCACACATGTAGACCAGTGGTTCACCAACATCTTTATTTTTTTGCAACCCCGTTAGTTTGTATACGTGAACTTCATGACCCACCAACATGTGACCTATGACCTATACTGGCCTGGAAGAAACATTGACCACGAATGTAATTTCAGGCAATTTTCTTATATTATGATAGAAAAGTGATGTCTTTAATCGATATATGTTGCTAGAATCAGGTTAAAATTGTACTAAATGGGGCCAAATATACTGTTACAATGGGTATATCGCTAATAAAGTAATTATTTTATTACTATATTCCGACACAAGTTTTGAACTTTGCGACTCGGCATTTTGAGAAACGGTGCCACAGCCTTTTTTTGAAAATAGGGTTCACAAAATGTTTTAAGTAGGGATACTGGAGAAGGGACAAAACCCAGAGTGTATTTTTTACTTTTAATTATTACCATTAACGAAGGTAACCACTTTCTGCCAAAAAACTTAGTCATTAAAATGGTGAAGAAATTCGATTCGACGATTTACTAACTTCTGTTTCGATATTGTGCAATTTTCCATTCTTTTTTTTTTACTCACTTAGCAACAGTAACAGCACCGTCTGTAGTTGTTCATAGGATTTTTCTTTATTGTTGAGTTATCAATGTTACTTGTGTTGTCTCTTGCTATAAACACGTAACACATTCTGACATCGCTGCAGACACGACACGCATTTATCTTTTACTATTCAAAATACTCAACGTGAAAATAATAAGGTATAGTTTGTACTGATATAGTTTTTCTTCTTCGTTTTCTATTAGCCCAGGGATCGGCAACCTAAGGCACGCGTGCCAAACTTGGCACGCAGGGCGATTTACAATGGCACGCGAAAGACATTCAAGAGGGTTTTTTTTAATATTGATGAAAAAGACAACAGTTATATTATCCGGTAATATATATCTTGAGTGAAATCAATTTCAAAACATTTAACTATGTGTACTTCCCTATATTTAGGCATATATACCTATCAATAAAGATAGCTCTGCTTTTTCAGAAGTACATCGAGGCACTCAAGGCGGAGTTTTCTAAACAAAGCCAAGACTTTCAAATTCACGGACTAACTTATTCATGTCAAGCATGACATTATTTCCGCTAATATTTCTAATATTATGTTTTTAAATTTTTATTTGTATAAAAGACTTGTCTCCAACGATCTCCAACTTATAACTTTATAATGATCAAACTGTAAAAAGTAGTTAACTATTATAGAAATATTATATGACCAAAATAATTTATGCACATTTTCTGAACATTACATTAACTACCCAGTTTGTATGATTACTTTGTATCAATTCCGCTTAACGACAATGGTTTCACGTTAACGCATGTACTTAAATAATTTAAAGAATTTCTCAGTTAAACTGAGAACAAAATATTATAATCAATATTAGCAGTTGAAGATCTTTATCTAAACTATAGACAACCAAAATGATAACCTTTACAAAATAGTTATCTTTAAATGTGAAAGTTTGGTACAATTTTCTATTTGGTTTAAATGCTAATAAAAAGGATGATACACATTTTTTTTAAAATTAATTATTAAACGCTTTAACGATTTTTTTCTATAGAGCTTTTGGCCTTGGTCTTATGAAGAAACAAGTATAATAGATCAGGTTGACATAGTTACATTTCTTGTTTAGTGGTTGCATAGGGCAGGGGTCGGCAACCTTAGGAACGTGGCATGCAGAGCGATTTTCAATGGCACGCGAGAGACCTCCAAGAGGTGTTTTTTATGTATGACAAAAAATATTCCGGTTCTTAATGAGGAAAACTGTTGAAGCCGATGTTTCTGAATGACAGAGCGACACATTCCACTGAGTTGAACGTATTTACAAGGACGGGGTCAAACATCACTTGAGCTGTTAGACCACTGGAATGAATTTGCATATATCGTGAGTGAAATCAATTTCAAAACATTAAACTATATATATAATATGTAGTTCCTTTTATAAAGTCATATATTAAGATTTTGTTTTGGCTTTTTGAGAAGTAGGCCTACATTGAAGCACTCAAAGCGTTGTTTTCTAAACAAAGACAAGACTTTCAAATTCATGGACTTATTGTTTTTTCCGGTGGTCTTATTACGACCAACCCTTCTCTTTCCCTATGGGTGCCATTGCAGAACCTGTCGGGTGATGACCTGTTTGGATTTTCGTAGGGTGTGCACAATCCACCGCCACTCTCGCCTTGTCGATCTGCTGTTCAAGGGGTTCCTAGTCTCTTTGCCGCCACAAGTCGGTGTTCTTGACCTTTTCTGTCCACCGAATCTTTAGGCAGCCGTTGACAATGGTTTGGAGCTTATTGTTCAGAGTGTTGTCGACTCTCCAGGTCTCTGAGCCGTAGAGAAGCACTGACTTTACGTTCGTGTTGAAGATTCGTTGAACTCCAGGCCGCCCTCATGGTGATGAAAGTATGTCTTGCTTCGTCAGAGCCACCTGTTACTGAGACTATACTGCCCTACTGTGAAAGAGGTGTCTTCTTTCAGCTCACTGTTTCCAATCTTGATTGGCTTCTCTATTTCCTGAAGAGGGTCATTATAGGGTCAATAGTATTATATTATGTAATTGTTGTAATTATTACTGTTTAAAAGATCAAATCCTTAAGCTTAATTAAATGGACAAACATTTAATGCAGGAAATGTTTATTTACAACCTTTTAACGTAAATTAATCGTATTCCTTTAATAATCAAATTGTGTAACGAATATCATAATGCTGTATTTAAATAAAGAAATAATAATTAGTCAGTAATATTTCCATTACATTATTATATTATTATTATATTTGTTATATTACAAAATATAACTTGTTTGGCATCGCTGGTGAATCCCATTAAATTAAGGGAGATAATAAACCCGTATTATTTGCGCTAATATTTCTAATATTATGTTTCTTATTTTTTTTATAAAAGTCAAAATGGCCTACAACTTATAACTTTATAATAACCAAACTGTAAAAAGTAGTTGAAAATTATATAAATATTTTATGACTAAAAACATTATAATATGCACATTTTTTAAACATTACATTAACTACCCAGCTTGTATGATTACTACGTATCAATTTCGCTTAACGATACTGACACAATCTCTCTTGTGACTGAAATACATTAAAGAAAATCTCATTTGAATTAAGAACAAAAATATTATTAATATTAGCAGTTGCTAGATCCTTATCTTGACAAATGATAATATTTACAACATAGTTACTATAAATGTGAACGTTGGGTTATAACATTAAATTTTTTATTTGGTATAAAAGGATGGTAATCGCAAAAACTTACTTTTTAAAAATTAAATATAAAACGCATTGCCTATTTTCTCTCTAGATTTCCTTTGCTTTTGGCCTTGGTCTTAAATTGCTACGGAGTAAAATTAATTGTCTTATAAAAAAAATAAAACAAGTATAATAGAGCAGGTTGACTTGCAGGCTGCTGGTACGCTGAATGATTTAGAAATCTTAGTTTGGCACACTGTTAGCAAAAGGTTGCCGACCCCTGGGCATAAGGTATAAGCCGGGCACGTAAAACTTACCCCCCCCCCCTCTCGTGGTGCTGTTCGACAGAAGTCCAGATTGCTCTGCCCTGGATAGAGGCTTTTGCGCACCTCCTGTTGGGAAAGAGGGGGGGGGACTCTGGTGTTGATAGAAGAGAGACAGGTGGTGTAAAATCGTGAAGGGGCCTGGATCCAGGATGTGACGATTCCACAGAGCATTACCAGAATCTCCCGTTTATAAAAAAAAAGACATAATTGAATGTCATAACCATTGGGATAGCGCTGTGGATGACAGAGACTGGTTCATAGGCCAGCCCCCCAACTGAACCCTCAGAAACCCTGACTCAATGTACCCCGATCCTGGAATACCACTCGCATGTGCTGGGCGCAAAACTGAAAACTCTCTCAAACTGCGGGGTTTGACAAAAAAGAAAAGCCACACAAGAAAAACCCAGAATAGCAATGCCCGAAAAAAAATGGGTATTGTGTTAAAAAAATTTATTGGCATTTAGTCTTTCGTTCTCATTGGTATCTTCGGCTGTCTTTATTCGACTTACAATTGACTTTCTTGGTTTTAAACGTATTGGTCACTGGTTTAGGTCTTTCGTTTCACTATAGTCTTACTGTCAACTATGATCACTATGATCTACCACTGAGATAGATAAATATGGATGACCATGTGTCGACCATTGTCTGTCTATTGCCCAGATAGATAAATATGGATGACCATGTGTCGACCATTGTCTGTCTATTGCCCAGATAGATAAATATGGATGACCATGTGTCGACCATTGTCTGTCTATTGCCCAGATAGATAAATATGGATGACCATGTGTCGACCATTGTCTGTCTATTGCCCAGATAGATAAATATGGATGACCATGTGTCGACCATTGTCTGTCTATTGCCCAGATAGATTAATATGGATGACCATGTGTCGACCATTGTCTGTCTATTGCCCAGATAGATAAATATGGATGACCATGTGTCGACCATTGTCTGTCTATTGCCCAGATAGATTAATATGGATGACCATGTGTCGACCATTGTCTGTCTATTGCCCTTGTGTGTGTGCGTTATATAATGTCGATACGTCTCGAAGTGATCCCTTGGCATATCATAGTGGGAGTCATTAATGTTATTACTTCATGGTATAATCAGTATAATCAGTATGGTACACTTTCAGTTGATAGGCATATTCCAGTCAGTTGGCATTCATTACTTGTGGCGCCACGTGTTTAGCATTACCCCCACTCCCTCCATTTCCTCCCATTTTTTGTGTGCTGTTTCTTGTGTATTGTGCTTTAAAAAAAATATCTTTTAAAACGGTTCCCATAGTGTGCGTTGCGGTAGCCTGTTGGGGCGCGTCGGATATGTAAGGACGTCAGGGGATATGGCTTAAGCTTTCGAAATTCACTTTGTTTTCGTTTTAGATTTAATGTTGTTAAATGCACGACATCCAGGGCTTTGATTTGAAGATCGGGGACTTAAGAAAATTGTATACGTTTGGGAACCACTGTTGTGAAATGTTCAAATGCATGCAAATGTTCTCCCATCTCTCAATTGTCAATGAGCTTTTAACTGTGTTTTTTTTAAAATATATTATTATTGCGAAACTTAGTTGATGTGCGAGATGTTTTCATAGCTTTATAAGCTTTTACATTTTAAAGATTAACCTGTGATCTTGTTTAAATAATTTTTGTTATTTAGATCAGCGGTTCCCTAATCCTTGTTTTCCATACTCATCCATACTCTTTATTAGGCTTAATGCTGTTTTTTTTTGTTTTTTTTTAAAGTAAATTTGTTTCAATATTAAACAGTTATTAGTTGGCGATAAAGGTCGTCACTAATTTTGTTTTTACTCCCCTCCCCCCTCCCCAAATAACCTTTTCGCCCCTCACCTCTCAGGTGCACGTGAACTACAACGTGAGAACCCGCGATTATTTTAAAACCACGGAAACGAGAGTAAACAAATTAAAACAAAAGCCTCGGCCCCGCCAATCAAATTGATCAGCTACTTCGTCCTAGCCAATCAGTTTTTTTTGTGTGTTTTTCAAATAACATTGACCCGAAGGACGGACCCGGCGGAGGAGGGGGGGGGGAAGGGGAGGGGGGAATATTCACGGCTAGAAATAAAACAAAACCATCTCAATGCTGTTTGAAAACGCTAATTTAATTGTCTAGCCTACAAGTTGTTTGTTTAGCGGCGTGGAAGTTTTTAAAAAGGTCTTTGTTATACGGTTTTATTTTCGGTTCTTTTTCTTCTTTTTAAAATTCTGTTTGAAACAAAAAAAAAAACAACAACAACAACGTCATGATTGTTTGGTGGTCATTGCGAAATGCCGACGGTCGGTTGGTGGGTGAGAGAGTGTGTTGCCAAAGCCAAGCATTAATTGGCTCCACTTGGACAGCCTGTCACGTGGTATAGTCACGTGTCCTCACGCCAGCCCTGCCACGCCGTTCGGGTCAACCGATTGAGAGTGGTCGATCAAGCGAAACCTCCACTGACACCATGAGTGGCACGATACACTAGTAAAAAATGGGAGGGGGGGGGCTCACGTGGCATGACTTGTTAATTACAACGTTAACAACTCAAGTCAGTAGGCGTGATGTATAGGTACTTGCATAACGGTGGCCTAGCAGCAGCGCTTTCAGCTTGCCGTTCAGAAAGTCTCTGGTTCGAATCCTGTAAAAAAAAAACGCCACTAGTTGTTTCCCCCCCCCCTCCCCCTCGGTGAACTGTGTCATGTACGCGCCCTTGTATTTAATCTTGTAGCGTTGTTGCACTAATTGAAAACGGAAGTGCATGAAAAGTGCGACATGTTGACAGTTAGAGTTCTAGTTCTGATGTATTGTAAATATTGCATATCTTATACTGAGTTCTGTGTTATTATTCATTCATTAAACAGTTTTATACTTAACACTCTCTACGGTTTTAATCAAAGAAGACGATAACGAACCTAAGCAGTGTGTGTTGCTTGTTACAACTGCAACGCGTGTCCTTAAGTCTACCTGTTTGTTAGTAGAAAGAAAAAATTAACTGGGCGTTGTGCTGGCCACACAATCCCACTTTGAGCACGAAAAGTTAAAGATCGTTGCTTCATCCGTACGTAATATAAACCGACATGCCCCCCCCTCCCCTTCCCATGAAAGTGGATACTTAACTTTAAAAGCGCGGTTGACAGTTTAACCCCACAGTCGTGATGTTTTGCGAGTGTTTCCCCTCCCATTCAGCGGTCTGGCCCACTTTTCTTTAACTTCTGCAGGCCCCTGTCGTGCACCGGTGGTCTAACTGGACTCATGGTGTCGGGTGGAAGGGGGGGGGTCACATAACCGGGCCCGTATATTTACTAACACACCCCCAAAATAAGGTTTAAAAGTCCGATCTTTTCCTAAACTGTGCCCACCTCAGTTAAAATGTTCTGTTTGTCCATTCCCTCCTTTGACGTAGTGTCTACATTTTCTTTGCTTGCTGTTTTCTTTCGCTCTATTACTTTCTTTCTTTCTCCTAATCTATACGTCTAGGTTTTTTTCTGTCTTCTATCGTCTAGGTATTTTTCTCTTCGATCTCTCTATTTTATTTCTTTTTTTTCTACCGTCCTTCCACTGGTCAATATGCGAATTGCTCTTAGATTTTGTGCACCCTTCCACGCCCCCGTTTTTTTTATCCCCGCGAGTCTCCCACAACCACATTTTGTCCCCCTTATCTTCTTAGTGTATTTCACAGATTCAGGCCGTTCAGGCTTGTTGGGAAATGGGGTGGGGATGTCGGGGCAAGGGAGGGGGGCTCAGTGCCTCATTCATCATTCCATCTTTCTTTTCATCGGTGCCCTTCCCTTTCAGATGAGTGTTTTCAACACGTTCGACGTCTGTTGTCTGGTGACTTATATCTATACGGCCCCCGCTTAGCACTGGCTCTACAGACCTGATTTCCTGTCCCTGGGTTAAGTCCCTTGGATTACACGCAGTTCTTCATCCCGTGTGATTTTTTTATTTATATAAATGGATGTAAATGGACGTTTTGCTAGTTAAATAACTCAATAAAACATCTATTTTATTAATTTCATTTTTATTTATATTTGTGACTATGTTCTTTTTTTTTTTTTTTTTTTGCTTTTAATTTACTTGAACTATTGTTAGATCTACTCTTTTAGGGTTTCAATCTTCATTCATTCAATATTTTTACTTAAAATGGGAATGATTAAACTACGTACTCGCGCTATCGAACCATTATTAGGTTTTAAAAAAACACACCCAATAATTTCGTCTTTGTTTAAAACCACCATATTTTTTTAAAGTAACAATTTAAGGTTGTATACATTTGTATCGGCAACAGGTGTCGGCAACGTTGTCATTCTAGTGAGCCCAAGTTGCCAATATGCTAAAAATCCCACCTCATATGGTACTGAATTTCTTGTGGAGGACACTTGATTTTGATTTGCCTTTTTCGGAGGTCATCTGCGTGCCAATGAAAATCACTCTGCGTGCCAAGTCTGCCACACGTTCCATAGGTTGCCGACCCCTGTATTAGTATTTTAAATATTTTTTATGAAGAAATACCTAAATAGGCATCGAAGTCAGCAATTATTTATATTCAGATGTTTTTCCGTGTGTTTTGTTTTTCTTTTGAAAAGTCGATGTGGGGGGGGGGGGGGGGGCGGAATCCCGGTGGAAACCAATAATCGAAATGGGCAGCTCGGTATGTGACGATCAGTAGTGTTGTTTGAGTTCATGTTACAATTGTGTCCTTTTTTTCTCTTTCTTTTTCTAACAACAGATTAAAGTCTTTCGGTCATGTGTTTTAACACGTGTGAGTCTGCATTTCTGTCTCGATGCATCGATACAAATTTAGTTGTTTTTTTTTCATTCAGAGAAGATTAAAGACGTAGACTCAATGTGGCGAGAAAAGGGTTGTGGGGGGGGGGGGGGGGCGGGGGGCAGATTCTATGGAAGCATTTGGGAAGGGGAAAAAATGACATGCTGAGAAACGCTGATTTTATTTGAATATTATCTGTCAAGGGAGACGATTCAAGGAATATTCATTTAATACAAGGAAAGAATATATTTTTTTAAAAAAAGAGAGAGAGATGACAGAGAGAGAGAGAGAAGGAGAGAGAGAGGGATGTGGGAAAGTATATTGGATTGTGTGAAAGATTATGCAGGAAGAATAAAAACCAAATGATGGATGATTTAATACTTTTGAATTTGGATTACACCATATAAAGATTTAAAAAAAACTTTATTCAGAGGCATCGCTTCACAATTAATCAAGACAAATGTTGGGAGCAAATTGTGAGCAGGAATTTGACCCCCCCCCTTTCTCTTACCTCCTTTTCATCACCCTGAGCCCCTCCTTCTCTTTTTATGTGGGGGGGGGGGATGTTTAAAAAAATAACAACAACTAACCATTCCTTTATTTACACTGAAACGTCATAGCTTTGTCAGATGTTTAAAATCTGGACACCGGGCGACAAATATTTGGTGGCGCTGATATCATCGTGTTCTTTACTCTCGTCTTTTAACAACGCTTCGTGAAGTGTTGGAGGGTTATCTTGCTCTGGAATGTTTCTCTCAGTCTGTGTTAGACCAGGGGTGGGTGGGTGTGCAATATGTGTCGCCATCGGGCCGTAAAAGGAATTTGGATACAACAAGATGGAGGCCCACACACATTACAGCACATTTTATAAACATCATTCTTGAAATGATTTTAAAAAAATGTAGTTGGAAACTATGCCCGTGTGGGAGGGGGGGGGGCTCACTAAGATGCTTGGTGGGTCAGTGGACCGCCTGTGTTAGGACAATGCGCGGGGAGGAGGATGGTTAGGGTGAACTGTTGGTGTTTAATTTGATGTTCTGGTTTGTTTTTTTTGGTTGTTCCATCAGCTCAGACTTCAAAATTCTGTGTTTTACAAAGCGGTTCTATTTCTGTAAATCAATCACTTAAAGTCTATGATATACTCTAATTCCCGTCAAATGCGAGCATATATCTTGCATGACCCCCGAGAGAGCAAGAAATGGCTTCCCCTGTCGCACCACTTTGCCCGGTCTCAAGCAGCCATTTGCAGAAAGACTTCCGGTTTTAGTATTGTCTCCCCTGTGGGCCGAGGGAATTAATGAGCTAGTAAAGCCATAATGGCTTTCTGTCTCTATAAATATAGCATTAGAAACAATGGATTTCACGGTAATGGCCCCTTTCTCTTGCCCCGTCTCATCTAGTTATGACATTTCTGACAATTATTGCTTTTATGTTCAATGGTTCGTTTTTTTGTCGTATTATTAAATTAGGAAAAACAAAAGTTTAGCTTGTTATAGAATCTTGTCTCTGTGTGTGTGTCTTCTTGCTATGAAGACCTTATTACTTGTCATGGATTAGATTTTATAAACAAATTCACTGCCGTAAGAGTCATTCTTTTTTACATTTACAAAAAAAAAAGAAGCATGTGTATGTTAGGATTTAAAAGCATTAATCGTATTATCATAACATAAACAGATAGGCATAGTGAGCTCAAACTAAAAAAGTAACTAGACTAGTGACGTATGATGCAATACATTCTACTATTTTTAGTTAGCTAGAGAAATTTTGATGTAGCGTTCGACGTCCTTAGACCTTAGGCCTTAGGGAAGAAAGACTCTAGACCAGGGGCCGGCAACCTACGGCACGCGTGCCAGACTTGGCACGCGCGGAGCCCCTTTTTACTGGCACGCGGAGTACTCACGAAATAAAAATGTGTTTTTTAATGACTTCTGCGGGCCATTGAAATTTTTTTTCATTAGCTCTCGCTGGCCAGACTCGAAATATAATTTAATTAAAAACAATTACAATTTCTATTAAATAAATCAAAGCACAGCCATTTCATTCTGTAGTTTGCCTGTTCTAAAGCGTTCAGTTTCAGCGGATATAAACTAGTCTTTGCGTCTCTTGTGCGTATATCAAAAGAATGTGCTGACTACTCTACATTTGTTTGGTTTTGTTTGTATTATATCGCAAGCCAAAAAAAAAATCGAATACCAATAATTAGAGTCTAGTATCTGCAAACCATTAACTGAATTGTTTTGTTATTTTAAAGTATTTCCTTCAAAAGTAAAAAAATAGTGTGCCACAGCAATAAAAACTCCACTCCCCGCACCAATGCCCCTCCCCCCCAAAAAAAACAAAAACAAAAAAACAACAACACAAAAAAACATTGATCGATTTCGGATTTCCGATTTGATATTTAAGATTTATATTAACAATTATTATAATTTCGTCATATCTGTAGGCCTATATAGAAAAATGTGAAAAAAAGAAAATGGATAGTGCTGTACGTATGTGCTTTCTGTTGACAGTGTTGTCTGTCATACATTCAGTGTACAATGACATTTTGAAACCAAACAAATCAAAATTTAACAACTCCAGAAAAAAAAATGTATTTGTAGCCATCAAAATGTCTCCTTCGGGATTCAAAAATTAAACGAGTATTTTGCTTCTATCTGTTGGAATGAAGAATTAGGCTTACGGAATGTAATTACAAAATTGAACATTGATCAGTGTGTGGCGTTAAAAGGCACGCCTTTTATGGGGCCCTACTTACATAGATTTTCTAAAAGAAACTTTTATAAGTAGTGCTGAAATTCTTTTCAGTGATTAACTAAATAAAGAAACTATTTACTCTAGAATTCGAGAAGTACCGGTACCAGCTTCTGCACGATTAAATTGAAAGGCATATAACTGATTTGGCTGAAGATTTAACGTCATGATATAAAGAAGCTGTTGTATTTAGTGTCTTTTTTGGTGAAAGCATTGACCTAAATAAATTGGCACGTCTAGTCTAACTATCGTCGATATTGTGAAAAAAGGTGATTATGAAGAGTCGTTGTGTTGTTAGCTCTTCATGAAACAACCAAAGCAGATGACATTATGAGTGCATCCGTAGGTATTTAAAAAATCAGATCATTGATTTAAATAAATTATTCTGTATTACAATAGACGGTACGCTGCTGCGATGGTTGGCAAAACAAAGATTTGTCAAACTTCTTGTAAATCACATTGGGCGTCTACTGTTAAGCAAACATTTGCATTATACACCATGCAAGTTTGTGTGCAAAGATCTCTTGATTGGACTTGCGCTAAGTCAACTTTATCGTTTCCCACTCTTCGTTGATTCACCGGCAATTCGAATCTTTACTACAAGAAGTTGAAAGTGAATATGGAGATCTGCTGTTGCCCAGCAGTGTTCGCTGGCTTAGTCAAGTTTAAGTGTACAATAGATTCGTTTCGTGTCTGGAAGCAGTTAAGATTTTTCTTCATCAAGCAACATTTTTCAGAATTGAATGATGAAGTATGCCCGATGAATCTGATGTGCTTGACAGACATAGAACTTGCGTTTACAAGGACAGGATCAAACAATTCTTGAACTGTTTGGTTACTGGAAAGAATTTGGATTGAGACTAGACATATATATCCTTAATATTAACATTTATGTACTTCCCAATGTTAAATCTCATTCAGCTCTATATACATTACATATAGATGAGATTAAGAAGTACATTGAACCACTCAAAGTGGAGTTTTCTGGCAGAAATCTATTTTAAAATGCAGCAAATTTAATTTAAAAAAAACTCATTTATGGATATCAAAATTTGCCACATTGCGAAAAAATCTGGAAGAAAGCCGCTTAGAAAGGGCTTCAGCTATACTTAAATCGTTCATTTGTTTGAAAAAGTTGCATTTGCTTTACTTTATCTATTGGCTCAACTTACACTTGTAAACTGATTTTCTCATAACAGATTTTCTTATACAATAAAACATTTTAAGCCCACATGGAAGGCACCTAACTCTTGAATGCACACCTGTGTGAAACTTAAATTAACTAAATATGTACCTGATATTTTGTACATTTATCACAAAGAGTGCAAGGACAAGGCTCACATAAATTGATACAGACTAATTGCATTCAAATGTTCAAATGTGACAACTTAGTGTAGAAGTATTATTCTATCGTGCAAGAATGTTGTTTCTACGTTTTATTGCGTGTGTGTGACAACCCTTGAGTTCAATAGCCTGTGAAGAAGAAAACTCATGTACAGAGTAAACCAAATCGTTACAGTTTAGGTTCAGCTGTTTTGGGTCTAAACCAGTTGAGGCGTCCGTGTGCAGAGTTTCTATGGTGGGCCCCCATCCATTCTAAGTCTGAAAGGAAATATTGCAGACCCTCACCCTCCCTTGATCGCCCATGGAGGGGGGGGGGGATGGAGCTTGAACATTGCACACATCCTGCAGAATCCATTGCCATGCCGCTGTTTTAGGCATCAACATCTACCTAACTGAAGGAAAGTGTAACGTTATCTCTGTGTGTGGTGAATGAAAGAAAAATAATGGTTTCAAGTTTACTGCGTAATGTGACGGGTAGAGGCTGAGAAGTCTGTCTGTATTCATTTATACTCAACGGGATGATTTGGGGGGGGGGGGGGGGGGGGAGTGAGTTTATCTTTTGTGATTGACATTCAGATTGCTGTTGGCTGTTTGTTGTTTTCTTTCACTAAATGTATAGTGAACCAACAGGGGATGAAGGTGAAAACAGGTGATAAAGGTGAAAACAGGTGATAAAGGTGAAAACAGGTGATAAAGGTGAAAACAGGTGATAAAGGTGAAAACAGGTGATAAAGGTGAAAACAGGTGATAAAGGTGAAAACAGGTGATAAAGGTGAAAACAGGTGATAAAGGTGAAAACAGGTGATAAAGGTGAAAACAGGTGATAAAGGTGAAAACAGGTGATAAAGGTGAAAACAGGTGATAAAGGTGAAAACAGGTGATAAAGGTGAAAACAGGTGATAAAGGTGAAAACAGGTGATAAAGGTGAAAACAGGTGATAAAGGTGAAAACAGGTGATAAAGGTGAAAACAGGTGATAAAGGTGAAAACAGGTGATGAAGGTGAAAACAGGTGATGAAGGTGAAAACAGGTGATGAAGGTGAAAACAGGTGATGAAGGTAAAAATAGGTGATGAATGTGAAAACAGGTGATGAAGGTGAAAACAGGTGATGAAGGTGAAAATAGGTGATGAAGGTGAAAACAGGTGATGAAGGTGAACATAGCGTGTTAGGGTTAGAGTCAATAGATATGAGGGCGAAGATTTAAGATTTTGTCTTTTTTTTTTCTGTGGGCGTCCCCTTCGACTATGGGATACCTTAAGCTAGTTAGTTTTGACAATAAAGAAAAGTGGGTCACACAATAAAAAGTGGGTCACGAAATAAAAAGTGAGTCATATAATAAAAAGTGGGTCACGAAATACAAGTTGGGTCACACAATAAAAAGTGGGTCACGAAATAAAAAGTGGGTCATATAATAAAAAGTGGGTCACATAATAAAAAGTGGGTCACGAAATAAAAAGTGGGTCACGTAATAAAAAGTGGGTCACGAAATAAAAGGTGGGTAACAGAACAACCCCCCCAAAAAAGATCTTTCATTCTCAAGTTATAAAAAATACACCTATTGGTAATAGCTATGCTTTAAAGTAGGGGTCGGCAACCTTTTGCTAACAGCGTGCCAAATAGGATTTCTAAATCATTCAGCGTGCCAAGAGCCTGAAAGTCAACCTGCTATATGATACTTAAAAACAAATATTTTTATACAACAATTAAAATTTAACTTCGTAGTAAGACCAAGGCCAAAAGCAATGGAGATTATTTATAGAGAAAATCGTTAAAGCGTTTATATTTAATCAACGTGTTTGTGGTTATCCTCCATTTTGTTTTTGCATTTATATCAAATACAATATTTTATTACTAAGCGTTCACGGTAATTATTGACAAAACATGATAATTTGTTAGTCAAGATGAGGATATAATAAATGTGATTGTTTCTATCGTTGAGCGAAATAGATACGTAGTAATCATATAAACTAGGTAGTTAATGTAATGTTTGAAAATATACATATAAATACTTTAGTCATATACTATTTATATAATTTTCAAATAATTTTTACAGTTTGATAATTTCATAGTTATAAATTGTTAGAAATTTATTCTTTCATAAAAGAAACAAAAAGAAACATATTAAAAATATTAGCTCCCTTTAATTAAAAAAAGTGTCCACATTTGAATCAATAGTGAGGCCAAACAAGTTATGTTTTGTAATATAACAAATATTACTGACTAATTATTTTTTCTTTTGTATAAATCCAACATTATGGTATTCATTAGAAAATTTAATTATTAGAGGATTAAAATAATTTACGTTAAACAGCTGTAAACATTTCCTTCATTAATTAATAAGTTTTTTATTTAAAAAAATTATAATTACAGAAATTACATAATATAGTGCACTATTTATTAAATTTATTAAATTAATATTTTATTAAATTAATTATACAAATTAATGTGTTTAAGAATTACTTCTATTTATGTTTATTTAAAGAAGATGAGCATAAAAACTCTTTTAAATGTAATTAGTCTGTATCAATTAATGAGTGGTCAAGTGTAGATGACCTCTTTGTATGCTTAAAACAGCTTTCATGTGCGATAAAATATGTTCACAAGTGTAAGTTGAACCTAAAAGATGAAAGTAAAAGAGCGAATGCCTAGCAGCTTCCTTCCAGATTTGTTCCTCAAATGGGCACAATTGGATTATCATTTTTAAAATGTTTAAAATTCAACTTGCTGCATTTTCAACTCGCCAATATCCCTCCACTTCAAAAAAAATCTATATCTAAGAAAGTTATATCAATATCAAACCATAGACTGGATGTGGTATGAAAAGATGAGCCCGTCAGTTTAAAAGTCTTGCCTTTGATTAGAAAACTCCTCTTTGAGTGTTTCAGTGTACTTCTGAAAAAGTCCAACTATCTATCTTAATACATGCCTTACTATTAAAGGGATGTACATGTAGTAAAATATTTTGATCTGGATCTCATGGCAAGATATTTCAAGTTTAAATGATAATCCATTCCAATTGTCCTTGTAAATGCAAGTTCAACTCACGTAAATGTGTTGCTATATCGTTCAGAAACATCTGTCAGTTTTCCTCATTTAGAACCGTAAAATGTTTTTTTTAATCAATAAAAACTTCTTTTGGAGGGCTCTCGCGTGCCATTGAAAATCGCTTTGCATGCCAAGTTTGGCACGCGTGCCTTAGGTTACCGACCCCTGCTTTAAAGCAATAGAGCTATGCTTATTTTCTGAACATGATTTCTCCTGATGCGGCCTAAACATTACAAAACACTAAGAAGAAGTTGTTTTTCTTAAGAAGGCACATTCTGTCAGTCGCTGGTAAATTAACGACATCCTACTGTCGTAATAATGTTTTCAATTGCTGCAGTTGTTTTAGATATGCCACACACACACACAATTGATGTTGAATAGATTACTACCAAACACACACGATGTGATCATAACAGAAAAACTTTATCATTTTTTGTAGACTTATGTTTATTTGCAACCATCAGAAGGAATACTCATGGTATGATATAAATATTTATGTCTTCAAAAGCAATCTATATAGATCTAAACATGTAATCCTTCATCGTTATTTGCATTGATGCGTCTCTTGCGATTTATTTCGGATGGGGTCCTGTAGAGAAACGTTGAAGTCATGCATTACTGTGTTTCTCAGCATTGACTCCACTGCTTTTGAATGTTCGCTCTTCCATATACGCCATGAACCAAGGTTAAAGGGTCGGTCGCACCTACGGGCTTAATGTGCTGAAATTATTATTATTATTTTTTTTTTCAAATACCGGTATATTTTTTTACGTTATTTTAGAAGTGCAGTTATTCTGTGTTTCCGACATCTGGGTTTTTTGTTTGATGTGCTGTTAAGTCAGGCAGAGTAAAGCTGTTGGGGAGATTGCTGCCAATTACTCCAGGTACGGATGCAACTGGGATTTCTTACCAACGCCTGCCTGGCGCCGGCGCACTCCTTGTCATTTGCAAAAATCGAAACATTTTTATTTGCAACAGTCTTGGGGTTTAATGCTCGTGTTTTTTGTGTGTGTCTGTGTATTTGTGTGTTTTTGTGTGTATGTTTGGGAGGGGTTCAAAACTTGGTTGTTTCTCATTCCCTCTGTCTTCTTCTTATTCAATCTCGTTTCTTTTTTCTCATTCTCTTTCTCTTAGGTTCTCATTTCTTATGTTTTGCTCTTACATGCCCTATCTCTCTCTCTCTCTCTCTCTGTCTCTCTCTCTCTCTCTCTCTCTGTGCCTATTTCTCTATTTCTCATCACCATCCTTTTAATCTTTATTCGTCCACAATTTGTCAGTGCTACATTTTAGTTTTAGCCCTCATAAACACCCCATTCAATATCCACGTTTCTGTCATCTTTTCTCTCTCTCTCTCTGTTTCCCCCTCACTTTCTCTCTCTCACTCCTCCCCTCACTTTCTCTCTCTCACTCCTCCCATCACTTTCTCTCTCTCACTCCTCCCCTCACTTTCTCTCTCTCACTCCTCCCATCACTTTCTCTCTCTCACTCCTCCCATCACTTATTTCTTCTATGTTTACTTATCCCCCATTTTTTTCTGTATCTATTTACTTATGCTTGTTGGTCCATCACCCCCACCCCCCTCCCCCACTTGTTCCCAACTCTCCTCACGCATGATCGCCCACGACTAGTGCTCACCAAGTGAATGTGTTCTTTCAATGAGTAACTCACGTGCATTGGTACTACAGTAATTGGTTCAATAATACCAAACAGTGAAGCATTGATTCTCAAAGTGGAACATTGGAAGAAAAAAAATGTAATGCATTGAGAAAATTCAATGAAATTATTCCAATTCTGTCATTTGTTTGAATGAATTTAATTCATATAGTAAGTTGATACAAATACTAAAACAATCAACTGTTCACCGTTATGACAAGATTATAGAATGACGTAATGAAAAAAAAGTATAGAATGACGTCATGACAACTGTATAGAATGAGTTTTTAATGACATGATATAGAATTACGTAGTGACTAGTTTAGAATGACGTAATTACAAGGTATATAATGACGCAGTGACTAGTATAGAATGACGTAATGACAAGTATAGAATGACGTAATGACAATATATAGAATGACGTAATGACAAGTATAGAATGACGTAATGACAATATATAGAATGACGTAATGACAAGATGTATAGAATGTCGTAATGACGACATATAGATTGACTTAATAACAATATATTGAATGACGTAATGGCAAGGTATAGAATGACGTAGTGACTAGTATAGAATGACGTAATGACAAGGTATAGAATGTCGTAGTGACTAGTATAGAATGACGTAATGACAAGGTATTGAATGACGTAGCGACTAGTATAGAATGACGTAATGATTACATATAGAATTACATGATAACAAAATATAGAATGACGTTTTTTTTGTTGCTATTCCTTTGCCTGTCACTCCCACTGCGTCATTTTCTGTCTAATCCAATAACTCCTTGGGTTGCAATTGTTACCTAAGCTACACGGAATGATTCCCATGTAAAGCCGACCCCCCTCCCCCCTCCAGGCATCTATCAGAATAAGAAGCGCATTTATCTACACTGCCTGGAGAAATAGTTTTACATTATTTCTATTTTTTTTTCTATGTTGTTGTTATTGTTTTTTGTTGTTTAGGTTCGATTGCACGTATATGCCCTTGTGGTTTGGTATCAGAGAGATAGTTCAAAGGGCGGCGCAGGCTTGCCGTCCCCTTCCCCCTCCCACCCCCCATCACACACACACACACACACAACCCACCCTAAACAAGTCGGCCGTTCTGAAATTACTGCTTTCGGCAAAACACAATAGGAAGACGTTAGCGGGAAGACATAACTAGAAGACGGCGCGGGAGGGAAGTGGCGCCGGATGTCAATTCAGATATGATATAGTCCAGGGATCGGCAACCTATGGCAAGCTTGCCAGACTCGGCATGCAGATCAATTTCCAATGGCACGCGAAATGCCCCACGTAAAAAAGGCGATTCTAGTCTCTTCTGTAAGAAATTGAGTGCTAGAGCAGGATGACTCGTGGACTGTTAACGCGCTGAATGAATTAGAAATCCTACTTTGGCACAAGATTATTTTTAAAACAACGTTGCCGACCCCTGGCACAGACAACGACTTTACTTTCTTCATGTCCATCAACATGTATTCATTCTTTTTGTTGGCATCTCGCATCGCTCGTACTTGGCACTGTGTGTGTGGGGGGGGGGAGGGGTATAAGTTGCTGACTGATTTATTGGTTGATTGATTGATATTATTGCATGATTGAATTGCAGTGCGAATCTCAAGTCTCGTTAGTAGTTACCGTTGCCGTAATTGTACATTGCAACGTTCTGCAACTTTCTATCACGATAACACCCTCCCTTTTAATTCCTACAGTGTGTCACAAGCGGCTACCAGATGGGATTCGTAGCCACATCAGTTTTAAACCTTTAACGATTCTAGTCACAGGGCGAATTAAAATTATTTCTATTGTCTGTCATCATCTCTTTGTCCTAAATCACTACAATCATTGAAGTATATACATGTATGTATATATTTTTACGAGTAACTGTAATTTGATGACGTCTTACGTGGCCCCCGTCCACGCATGAAAAAAAGGAGGGAGGTAATACGGCGCTTAAACTCCCCCGCCCCCCCCCCCGCCCCGCCGGGCATTTCGTTTCGATAATAGGCTATTTACAATTCTTCGCTCTAAATTGAAACTCCTGCAACCATTTCCCCCTCCAAAATTTTTAATTGAACTGAGGTGGCTCCCATTGGACATTTACATCCGTTTTTTATTGGAATAATAATTCTACATACTTTTTTGTCGTTATGCCTGTCTTCGTTCACTTTCTGCTTTTTAATACACTTTATTTAATTATGATATTTTTAATGTTTCAAATTTTGAAAGAATCATAGTTTGAGTTTTCTTTCTTTCTCTTCTAATTGTATTTCTATATGCATGCAGATGGCTTTAAAATGAATACACTTAACATAAAATGTGTGCATTAAATACCGTGTAACTAGGGTGTGGCTGATTATAATACATTTACAACAGGAATAGCCTACTGCTCTCATTGACCTCATGCTTGACCACCTCATATAGATAGATTATTATAGAGTCTATATAACATACTATAAACTATAAACATGCTTCCACTCTTTCCCTTCTCAGGAACATTTCTAGCGGAAACGACTCCATTGTTCTTTTTATACACTTTTCATTTCCTGATGTTGTATTTCTTTGGTTCAGTCGCCTCCCACCCCTCCATTAAAAATCCTGGCTTCGCCACTGACTATGATTAATCGGGAAGAATTTAGGTTTTTATTTCATAACCTTTGACTCGGCAACAATTTGTTTCTTTGTGGTGTTGTTTGTTTGTTGTTATATCTGCTGGAAAACCATGTAAATAGATACAGTAAAAATAAATGTAAGATACGATATAAGCACTCACCTTTTAACCTGTGTATAAGAACTGTTTTCTTTTTATCTCACTTGTTGATAACTTGAACAGATGGAGATTTCTCTCGAAACGAGTTTTTTGTTGTTGTTTTTTTGTTGTTCAATGGTGGCACTAATGCCAGATTACTGAGTTTATTTTTTCGTCTGCTTTACTTTGGATGATTTCTTCTGCGATTTTCTCCCGCCGTAACCTGCTCCACCCCTCCGTCCTTTTAAGCACACCCGCCACCAGCTCTTTGAATGGTTACTATTTACATCGAAGGGGGACTTTGATCTGTTCATAGAACGTTTTATAATGGACATGGTGTTGGCCTTGAAGTTTGTGTACAAAGACACACACACACACACAGAATCACCTCTCCCCCCCCCCCCCACACCTAATAAAAGGTAAAGTCGACATCAGGATTACAGATAACTTTCATTGCGTCTGTTGTATAAATAAAACTTGCACTTGTTTATTATCACACTTACATATCACATGAGATCAAACACATACAGAGCACACACACACATCACATCATACAAACATACAGTACATCAAACACACACAGAGCACAAACACACATCACATTGTCCACACATACAGTACATCAAACACACACAGAGCACAAACACACATTACATCATACAAACATACAGTACATCAAACACACACAGAGCACAAACACACATTACATCATACAAACATACAGTACATCAAACGCACACAGGGCACAGACACACATCACATCATACATACAGTACATCAAACACACACAGAGCAAGAACACACATCACATCACATTGTCCACACATACAGTGCATCAAACACACACAGAGCAAAAACACACATTACATCATACAAACATACAGTACATCAAACACACACAGAGAACAAACACACATTACATCATACAAACATACAGTACATCAAACACACACAAAGCAAGAACACACATCACATCACATTGTCCACACATACAGTGCATCAAACACACACAGAGCACAAACACATATCACATGACATCGTCCACACATACAGTACATCAAACACACACAGAGCACAAACACACATCACATTGTCCATACATACAGTGCATCAAACACACACAGGGTACAAACACACATCACATCACATCGTCCACACATACAGTGCATCAAACACACACATAGCACAAACACACATCACATACACACACCCAGTGCATCAAACACACACAGGGCACAAACACACATCACATCACATCGTCCACACATACAGTGTATCAAACACACACAGGGCACAAACACACATCACATCGTCCACACATACAGTGCATCATACACACACAGGGCACAAACACACATCAGATCCAGACGTCCACATCCAAACGTTCACACATAGATCTTCACCCTTTGGACGCGCCACGATGGTACTGTTAATGTATTGAGTGCTGGAATTATCAGAGCCCTGAGTATCAGGGCCGTATTTATAAGAAAAGAGGCCCTTTCACCTCCAATTTTTAAGTTTGTAAAATACACGAGAGATAATAAAATACATCATAACTGTGATATATATCAATGTGTTAAATAAAACATGTTGTAATTGGTACTAACCTTTATAAAAAATGTGGCACGGCTAATAAATAAATAAAAAAGTCGAGAACACTTATTTGGACATTTATTCTCAGCACCATATATAGTACTTGTAACAATAACTAATCAAACATAACACAGAACATTTACAAAGATTCAAAATTCAAATAATGAAAATCTTTGACTACGAAAATAAAATATGCAATAAAAATTATCATATTTTCTATCAAATTAAATTAAATATAGGCCTATTCAATACATTGAAGATTAAATCTAATTCAATTCAGATAAATTTATTTCATAATAATTGGCATTTAAAGTTTAAGTATGAATTATTATGAATTTTAAGTATTAACCTAAACCAAAAATGGAACTTTATTCAAACAAAATCCAGATCACAAAAAAGAAAATATCAAATTGTAAATCCTATTAATGTTATGTTAATAGTTATTTTATTTAAGAACTGATTCAATCCAAGTATAGGCCTGAATTTAAAACGAAATAGTAGATTAGATCTTATTCTTAACGCGTTGATCTTATTCTTAACGCGTTGATCTTATTCTTAACCAATACATTTGTATGTTTGTTTATTAGTTATATGCGTAGAATGTCTTATTTTCGGTCCAGTGTTTTAGTGTTCTCTGTTATTAGAATAGTGTAATTTAAATTTTGCTACAAATTGGAATGTAGGCCCCTCTTGATCTAGAGACCCCTCTTGATCTTGAAGCCCTAGGCTGAAGCCTTGATAGTTTATAGGAAAATCCGGCCCTGGCTGAAGCTCTACTCAAACAAGAATACTTGAAATGTTCATATTCCTGCAATGGGCGCAACAATTCATAAATAAGAGATAGATTAACAAATATTTTTAACCCTTCACAAGTGTCCTGGATCGGTGTCTTTTGTTTTGTGTACATACAATTAGACTCAGTCTAGTATAACTTATTCACCAAACGAAAAACATTTTCCTCACAGGTAATGTTTCTAAGTACTTTGTGTGAGTGTGTTTTATTCTGAAAAAAAGAAATTCGGATTTTTTTTTCTCTGATACCATCATTGATTACTGATAAGTAATCAGTAAAAGCTAAAATAATAATAATAAATAATAGAGATTCTGATTGTTAATGACCGCTCTATCATCCCAACTCCAGAATATTTATTTGAATATTTGAATCTTAAAAAGAAACCAACACCCAGTTAGTGTGGTAATGGACTGGCAGAGATAAACATAATATTATTTCATAACAATGTTTAGCCAAT